>AWOL01S0379432.1:0-11321 GCA_000715115.1 Nicotiana otophora
TTAATTCTGTTACTTGTTGAGTTGGTTGTACTCATGCTACACCCTGCACTTCATGTGCAGATCAAGGTGTGTACGGTTCTGGCGGTCGCTGAGTTCGTGCGCGAGCTGATTATTGGAGACTTCCGAGGTAGCTGCCAGCGTCTGTAGTCCTTGTTTCTCCTTTCTTATTATCTTTTCTCTCTTGTATTGGCATTTGGCACAGACTTTAATAGACTCTGTTTCTAGATTGATGGTTAGATGATCATGACCTAGTGACACCCCGATGTCGGGCTATCATTCCGCACTTGTGTTTTGGGTTTTTACCCCGTTATTATGTAAACCTTCAATTAGTTTAATTGCTTTAGCTCACTTATGTTATATATTGAAAGCATATTGAGAATGTCGGCTTGCCTAGTTCCATGATAGGTGTCATCACGACTGGTTAGGTATTTGGGTCGTGACATTTATAAACCCGCCCCACTACTGACCCGTTTTTTAAACCTTAAACCCCTGATTCTTCATCCTCACTACAACTGCAATCTTCACTGTTTTTTAATCCCAAAGTGCATGTAAAACATATAGAGCTGGTGCTCCCTAGACCAGTACGCTATCTTGATGAACATAATCTAAGTAAAAAAAAGAGACGGGGGAGGTTTATAAAATGGATGGATTTTAATTTAATTCTCAATAAAAAAAGTGACAAATCATAATACGTCACGTGCCTATTTTTAAGAGCCAAATTTGACCCAGATTTAAGCCGTTAGTTTAAGAGGTATCCTTAAGGATATTTTTGGCCCTTTTCTATTATACTATTAAAGCGTTTCTCAAAAGATTTAATCATACACAATAATAATTGAAAAGATCATAGTGAAAAAAGTCATAGCACCTCAATTATTTGGCGCTATATGTAGTATACTTTTTTTTAACATATTACAATTGTTCTTTAAAAGATTTTACGTGCTCCTTTGGTTTCGAACCCTCAAAACACCATTTGGCAAATAGATATATTTTTCAAAATGAACCTATCTTAAAAACTTGGCTACGTACGTGTAATCTAATAAGAGGATAACAACTAAACCACAACGCAAAGGGCTAAGGAGCGTTTTTAGAAACAAAAGTGTACACGCAAATCTAAGAGCCAAACGAGTGGTCCCCAAAATCGCAAGAGCTAGAACGAAGAAACGTAAAACTTTACAAGCACTGAAAGGTACAAGAGGAAATTAAAAAGCACTGCTTCTTGTGTCTATTTTAATTGATTTTTTAATTTTTTTTTGTGTTTTATAATATTTAATTTTTTTAAATATTAAAAAAGAATTAACTTATTTTTTTCAAATTTACCTTTGAGTAAAGAGTCGAAAAGTGTTTGTTATATTTTTAATAAAAAAATTAAGGTTAATATGATTAATTTTATTATTAATTAATACTAAAAAGTGAATTTATTAATATGTATGAAAATAATTAAAAAAATTTAATTAAAATGGACCGGAGAAAGTATTATAATTTTTTATAGTTAAAAATATTTGAAATAATTGTAGTTCATGTCACCTCAATAATAACAGCGCCATATAAAAACAAGACTTCGTGAACTGTTTTATGATTTAGGAAGGATCAAATTTAATAAAACTAGATAATTATTGTCTTTGGTTTAAAAACTTAATAGTCTCTTGTGGTCCCAAATTGCCATTACTAAGAGCGTGAAAATTGCAGCCACAACTTAAATTTCACAAACTTATACAGTACTCTGAGATCTAAGCCGTCTTGGCTTCTCCGTACCATAAAACCGATACTATCATCCATTTACCAATGCCATTAACATCTTCGTACGAGTTGTATTCGTCCTTTATTTCGGTGTATTTAAGGTAAATTGATTGGGATTACCGATTAATTAGCATTTCTTTGGATGCTGCATTTAAAAGCAACAATAAAAATATATCCAGTATTTAGATGCTGCATTTAAATGCACGATTCAATAATTATTACTACTTGCTCTTGTAAAAAATATTGATGCTTTAGAAAAGCGGAAGTATTTTTCTTCAAATTTGATTTGAATGCTCCAATTAGAGGGTATAAGCGGGACTTTTGAGAGATAAAAGAATCATTTAGACAAGTGTGTACAGGTAAAGTCGGGGTAAAAGGCTACGCGGATTTCCCGACGAGGAAATGAAGGGAGAACACGGATCCACGAGGTTGTAATCGAGGTCTGAGACCCTTCATATCGAGGCCCAGAGGGAGCAAACGATGTATCTGTCATCGGATGTGGTAAAGCAACGCACCTTGGGCCAAATATAAGTTATAGACCTCGGGAGTCACGATGAACGGCTGTGCATGGCGAATAGAGGGCCATGATACTCGCCCTCAACCGGATATCATCGCGCGAATCTCACTTGATGTCGATTGCGGATCAACAATTATAGGAAAATGAAGATTTGTTTTACCTTTTTTAGACTTCTATTAGAACTAAAACTCTCCTACTATATAAAGGAGAGGTTTTTCTTTTCTTGAACACATTGTAACGCGCGAATCAAAGCAATACCAGTTTATTTTATGCCTTTTAGCTATTGTTAAAGTTTTGCTCATTTGTTCTGTTCTTCCTTCACGACTGGGCATGAATCGAGAGTCCAACCGAGGACAAGGTCATTAGTCAGTCTAAATTTAGGCTTGGCCATAATATTGTAACTGGTTTGAATATTTATTTCATTTCTAATTCATTTATTTGATATTCTTAATTGTTTGTATTGGATTAAACCACATATCCTTAAAATGGCATACAAATTTAATTGTTACCCAATTTTGGGGTAAATAGTTTGGCGCCCACCGTGTGGCTAAGGATAATAGTGGTGATCTAATACGAATCTCTATGACACACCATATTTTACGCTTGTTCTTTGAAGTCTTAATTTCAGGTCAGCCCCAAAATGTCAAACTCTCAGTCTGCTCACTTGAGCGTTGACGCTGAGTCTGGCCATCACGACGAAAATAATAATTTGATGCCCAGTAACGAGGTGCCTAGTGCCGATCCCAATGGTATCCCAGCTACCGATCCGGTTGATGCTAACTCGCAGGTGGCAATCAACGTTAATTTGCCAACAGATCCCGAAAACAGTGTTCGCGGGGACCCCGGCAAATTGCTCGGGAACTGCCCGAAGGCGAATGTGATGGGATAAGTTTACGGCTAATCTTCGAAATATTGCAGGCTCAATAGGCGGCGATAGCGCAAATGCAGAATCAAAGTCACTCCCCCAACAAGGTCGAGCCTGAACGATTCCGGGAAAGCACTCGAAGAGACGAGCAGATTATCAAGAGACCGGGTGAAGCCGAGCCCGAGCCCGAGCCCGAGACCGAGCCCGGGGTAAATCCTAAGGTGATGAAGATGCTCGAAGAGTTGACAAAACGAGTAGAGTCGGGTGAGAAAAATATTGAGGCTAATAACAAGAAGGTGGAAACATACAACTCCAAGGTCGATCAGATCTCGGGGGCACCCCCGATATTGAAAGGACCAGACTCCAAAAAATTTATCGAGAAGACTTTTCCTCCGAGCACGGCACCAAAACTGATCCCAAAGAGGTTTCGTATGCCCGACATCCCCAGATACAATGCGACCACAGATCCAAATAACATGTAACCTCCTACACATGCACAATCAAGTGGAACGATCTGGAAGATGATGAGATCGAATCGATATTACTGAAGAAGTTTGGGGAGACTTTGTCCAAGGGTGCAATGATATGGTATCACAACTTGCCCCAAATTCTATTGATTCGTTTGCTATGCTTGCAGATGCTTTTGTAAAAGCCCATACCGGGGCCATCAAGCTCGAGACCAGAAAGTCAGACCTTTTCAAGGCTAAATAGAGGGACAACGAGATGCTCAGGGAGTTCGTGTCAAGGTTTCAAATAGAATGGATGGACCTCCCTACGGTTGCAGATGATTGGGCCGTTCAGGCATTCACTCAAGGGCTCAACCCCCAAAGTTCCTTGGTCTCTCAACAGCTAAAACAAAATTTGGTGGAGTAGCCGATAGTAACCTGGGCCGACGTCCACAACAGGTACCAGTCAAAGATCAAGGTCGAAGACAACCAACTCGAGCCCCCTTCTGGATCTGTTTACCCCATTAGGGTTGATGATAGATCTAAAAGGGCCATTTATCAAGAGCCAAGACCGATATGAGATCGGTATCAACCATACAACGCGGACCAAAGGGGAAACGGACTCGGGCGTCATCCTGCAAGGAACGAGAAGAGAAGCAATCGAGGGCCCGACGGTCGAGGCCGGATGAGCAAAAATGGGTTCGATAGGCCTCTCGAAAGCGTGGAAGAACCGAGATTATCGGAATACAACTTCAACATAGACGCTGCTAGTATCGTGTCAACCATAGGACGCATTAAAGAGACCAAGTGGCCACGACCTTTGCAGTCCGATCCTAACCAGAAAGATCCCAATTTGATGTGTAAATATCACGGCACTCACGGTCACATGAATGAAGATTGCCAACAGTTAAGAGAAGAAGTTGCCCGGTTATTAAACAATGGGCACCTCCGAGAATTTCTGAGTGATCGAGCCATAAAGGAGAAATAACCTTGCCAGGACAATCCAAGAAACAAAGTTCTAAGTGATCGAGGGGGGACATGAGGTATAACGCTTTATTCAGAAGGTCATGGGTTCACAACATGAGGGCTGTTCCCTCGACCTTGCACCAGGCATTTAAATTTCCCACACCGGGAGGGGGGGAGTCAAAACGGTCTACGGAGTACAGCCAGCCGCGAAGGAGATGTTCGCTATTGATGAGATAATCTCGGTGCCCACGGTTTCGGCATCAAGGATCGCAGAACCAACCAGAAAGGAAGAGATTAAATAGTAATTATTGATACCGGCCTCGACTGAACTGGAGAAACAGGAGGAACGAGGAGCATACGAGGAGGAAGATTAAGGCATCCCGAGATCATTCATAGTTCCTGATGACACCGACACCACCAAATCGATGGTTGAAGCGTTGGAGCAAGTCATATTAATCAAACGCCTACCAGATCAAAAGGTATACCTGTGCATGGGGTTAACCCCCAAGCTTAGTGTCACGACCCAATTTCTACTATGGGACGTAATGGCGTCTAACGCTACCGCTAGGCAAGCCAACAGTGAATTAAACCACATTATTACTCTTTTAATAAGGTTTCAAGTAATTAAAATCTATTTAATAGAGAATTAAAGAGTAGAAAATTCAAAATATGAAACAAAGATAACTGAGTGGCAATCATAGTAATATGAGTGCTCCAAAACCATAAAGTCTACTAGTGTATGTGTCAAGACCTGGTGTCACAAGTGTGTGAGCAACTAGTAGAACATACAAAACTCTAGCTATTGTCTGAAATAAAGTAAACAGAATATAAATACAAAAGAGAGACTCTAGGGGCTACAGAACGGCCCAAGAAGCAGCTCATCACTAGGCCTCGGGATATCTGGGATGGGAGCTGGTAGAACCGCCAGATGCACCTGTCTCAGATCATGCACGGTTAGTGCAGAAGTGTAGCATGAGTACATAAATAACATGTACCCGGTAAGTATCAAATCTAACCTCGAAGAAGTAGTGACGAAGGGTCGACATCGACACTTACTATGGGCCAACAACAATAAATAAAGAAGTTCCAAATAAGCATGGGTTATGCATACAATTACAGTAATTCAATAACAACCAGGAAATAAACAATTCCTTACACATGATAAATCCTAAATAGCTTTCTGTCTGATATTATTTTAACCTCTCAGGCCATGAAATAACATCAGATATAAAAATTTAAAAATAAATCCAAGTATTATCACGCACGATTATGCCGAGGTCGTACGGTCCGATCTAGAATAATGTGAACACTGCCAAGGGGTGCAGCACGATCCATAGATGCATCTATCTACTGCCGCGGAGCTTGGCCTACTCTACAAGAAGAGATGATACTTTATAAACAACCGGTTTAAGAGCTAATACAAGGCTAATGTACAACGAAACACAATTTTTATTAACGGTCAGGTAACTCGCCAAAACTCAAGTGAGTCAAATTCGGTCCTTTACAATTCCTCTAACAAGTTTCAATATAATTTAGGCACTTTAATTAACAAGAAGGGTGCAAACATTACAAATATTTCATGATTCGGGTCCTAAACTACCCGAACATAAGCATAATTAGTAGCTACGCACGGACCCTCGTCACTTCATGCGTACGTAGCCCTCCACAATTAGAAACAAATAGAAATTTAAAGCACTTATGGGATAAATTTCCTCTTACAAGGTTAAGCAAGAGACTTACCTCGTCTAAGACTCGATTTCCGGTCTTAAATTCTCTCTAAAGCCTCAACTCGGTGCCGAAAAATTCGAAACTAGTCAAATGTTGTATAAATAAATCAATATATGTTCTAAAGTTATTAATTTAACTATTAGAGTAATTACCCAACCCAAATTGGAATATTCTTAAAATTCATCCTGGGCCCACATGCCCGGATTTCGAAAATTTTCGAAGATAATTGTTACCCATAACCTCACGAACTCAAATATATAATTTTCACTCAATCCCATAACCATTTTCTGGTAAAATCCCATTTTTATCAAAACCTAGGTTTTTCATCTAAGCATTTTACATGTTAAAATCTACCCATAATCTATGTATTTAACTCACATTGGATAGAAATCACTTACCTCAAAGTGTTAGGTGAAAAACCCTCTCCAAAATCTCCAAAATAGCCCAATAAATGAAAAAAAATAAGTCAAAAATGGTTTAACTCCCGACTTTAATGAACCTCACTGCTTCCAGGACATTCGCACCTGCAGTCATTAGGCCGCATCTGTGGCATCGCTCCTGCGGAGAAAGGTCCGTTTCTGCGGAATTCCCCAGGCCCAGCACTGGCCGTTTCTGCGGACGGGATACCGCTTCTATGGTCCCGCTTTTGCGGATGGTCAAGCGCACCTATGGCCTCATTGCAGCTACGGGCTATTCCTCGCAGAAGCGAGGCCGCTTCTGGGCATGGTTCTCCACTTCTGCGACCACTGGCCAAATGCCCCAAAGACACTTCTGTGGCCACAAGCTCGCATCTGCGGGCTCGCTCGCATGTGCGAGCACACCAGATCTGGTGCACCAGCAGCCCTTTTGAGTCCTAATTCAATCTGTGCATCGTCCGAATTGCACCCGAGGCCTCTTCTAAACATACAAACAAGTTTGTAAATACAAAATGGAGTCACTCGTACCCCCGAAACACATATAACAATATTAAAACTAAGAATCATACGCCAAAACCAATCGCCGAATCATACTTAAACTACTCGGAATGACTCCAAATTTTGTGTGCAAGTCTTAAATCACCGTACGAAACTATTCCCATGCTTGGAATCTCAATTGGACCTTGATAACACCAAATCCTACCTCAAACCAAATTGAAGGAACTTTAAAACCTTCAATGCACCAACTTCCAATATTAAGCACCGAAACGCTCTCGGGTCATCCAAAACCCGATACGAACATACGCCCAAGTACCAAATCAACATACGAACCTATTGGAATGGTCAAATGACGGTTCCAAGGTTGTTTACTCAAAATGTTGACGAAAGTCAAACTTAACATTTATTTAAAGCCAAACTAAGGAACCAAGTGTTCTGATTCCAACCCGAACCCTTCCAAATCCAGAACTAACTACCCCCGCAGGTTATAAAACGGTAAAAGCACATATGAGGAGTCTTATTTAGGGGAATGGGGATTTAGAAAGCAAAACGACAAGTCGGGTCATTACACTCAGGAAAAAACTTATTGATTTCCTTAAAGCTAACGTCCATTGTTTCGCTTGGTACCATCTTGACATGACAGGAATTTCACCGGAGGTAACCACTCACAAGCTGAGTTTGGACCCGAAGTTCCATCCGGTTAAGCAGAAGAGGAGGCCACAGTCTGAGATCAAACATGCGTTCATCAAGGATGAGGTATCCAAACTTCTAAAAATAGCATCCATCTGGAAAGTTAAATACCTGGACTGGTTAGCTAATGTAGTGATAGTGCCTAAAAAGGGAAATAAACTAAGAATGTGTGTGGATTACAAAGACCTAAACAAAGCATGCCCTAATGATTCTTTCCCTTTGCCTAACATCGATCGAATGATCGACGCGACTGTCGGGCACGAGATACTCAACTTTCTCGACACCTACTCCGAGTACAATCAAATTTGGATGTACCCGGACGATCAAGAGAAAACTTCTTTCATTACCAAATTCGGCACCTACTATTATAACGTAATGCTGTTTGGATTAAAGAACGTCGGTGCCACCTACCAACGCATAGTAAATCGGATGTTCGAAGAACAAATAGGAAAATTAATGGAAGTTTATATTGATGATATGCTGGTCAAGTCCCTACGAGTAGAGGACTATTTGAGATATTTGTAGGAAATCTTTGACATATTAAAAAAAATACAACATGAAGCTACACCTGGAGAAGTGCGCATTCGAGGTCAGATCGCGCAAATTCCTCCGATTCATGGTATCTAGTCGGCGGATCGAGATCAACCCTAACAAAATAAAGTCCATATAGAACATCATCATGGTGGACTATGTCAAGGTAGTTCAAATACTGACCAAGCGTATAGCTACATTGGGCCAGTTTATCTCTATGTCCTCAGACAAGAGCCATCGATTCTTCTCACTATTGAATAAGAAGAACAACTTTTTCTGGACCCTGGAATACCAACAAGCTTTGGAAGAACTCAAACGATGCCTGTCGAGCCCACCCGATTGCACACTCCGAAGGCAGACGAACAATTGTACCTCTACTTAGCGGTTTCTGAGGTGGCGTTAAGTGGTGTCTTAGTTCAGGAGGTAGAAGTTACACAATTCCCTATTTACTATGTTAGTAAAACTCTAAGCGAGGCCAAATCAAGGTATCCTCACCAGGAAAAGTTAGCGCTCGCTTTGCTAAGCGCTTCCAGAAAGTTAAACCGTATTTCAATGCCACCCTATATGTGTCGTAACCTCTTACCCACTGAGGAATATCATGCATAAGCCATATCTCTCGGGACGATTATCCAAATGGGACGTGAAGATTAACGGGTACGATATCGAGTATCGACCCCGAATCGCCATAAAATCTCAGATTTTAGCAAACTTTGTGGACGACATTACGCCGGCCTTAAAACCCGTAGTCGAAAGGGAGTTATTGCTCACCTCGAGAACTACTTTGAGAATCTGGACCCTCTTCACGGATGGTGCCTCCAATGCAAAGGTGTCTGGACTCGGTATTGCATTAAAACCTCATACGGGAAGTATAATCAAGAAATTTATTATAACTCTGAAATTGACTAACAATGAGGCCGAGTATGAGGCCATGATTGCAGGTCCAGAGTTGGCTAAGAACTTTGGGACCGAATTGATCAAAGCCAAGTGTGACTCCCTCCTCTCTACACCAATTCAAGGAATGGACCCTGCAGCATGTACCCCGAGATCAAAACAGTGAGGCCGATGCACTGGCTAACTTGGGGTTGTCGGTCGATTTCGATGAATTCAACTCGAGAGAAGTAATGCAAATAATGAATTCGATGATAGAAGAAGGTCACACCAAAGTGAACTTAACGAGTTTAACTTGGGATTGGAGAAATAAATACATAGAATACTTGAAGACAGGAAAATTGCCTTCGGACCCCAAAAAATCGAGAGCCCTGCGTACCAAAGCTCCCACATTTATCTTGGTCGAAGGTGAATTGTTAAGGAGGTCTTTCTTTGTCCCACTAGATAGACGCTTGGGACTGGGAGAGACCGAATATTCCACGAGAGAAGTTCACGAGGGCACTTGCGGGAACCATTTGGGGGGCATAATCCTTGATTCAGAAGCTCATTAGAGTCGGCTACTACTGGACTGACATGGAGAAGGATGCGAAAGACTTCGTGCAGAAATGCGATGAGTGACAAAGACACGTCCCGATGATCTATCAACCGGGAGAAATGCTCCACTCGTTCCTGTCTCGATGGACATTTATGAAGTGGGGAATGGACATCGACGGTCCCCTGCCATGGGCACCTGGTAAAGCTCAATTCATACTGTTCATGATCGATTATTTTTTCAAATGGGTCAAGGCCCAGGTGTTCGAGAAGGTCCGAGAGAAAGAAGTCATTGACTTCATCTGGGATCATATAATATGTCGATTTGAGATACTAGCCTAGATTGTTTGCGAGAACAAAAAACAATTCATCGGCAACAAGGTGAGTACGTTTTTCGAAGATCACAAGATAAAGAAGATACTATCGATGCCTTATCACCCTAGTGGGAATGGGCAAGCTGAATCAATGAACAAGACAATACTCTAAAACCAAAGAAAAAGGATGACTGGTTCGAAAGGAAAATGGAAGGAAATCTTACCCGAAGTCCTGTAGGCTTACCATATGACTTCGAAATCGAGCACCCGGGCCACCTCATTTTCTTTCGTCTATAGAGCGAAAGCCTTGAATACCAGTCGAGGTGGGTGAGCAAAGCCTCTGGTTCTAGCATGCTACCGAAGAGTCAAACGGCGAGGCCATGATCACGAGCCTGGAACTGTTGGATGAAATGTGGGAGGCTGCCATGGTCCGATTGGCCGCCTAGAAGCAGCAAATAGAAAAGTATTACAAATGAAGAGAAAGCCTCCGACACTTTCAAGTTGAAGACTTGATATTGAGAAAGCTAACATTACACACCAAGAACCCAAACGAAGGGAAACTGGGCCAGAAATAGGAAGGACCGTATCGAGTTGTTGGAATAGCCGCCAAAGGCTCATACAAACTCGAAGCAGGGAATGGTGTACAACTACTAAACAACTGGAACGTGGCGCACTTAAAACGGTACTACTGTTAAGGTACGAACTGAAATTCCTTTTTTATTTTGCTACATTACAGATAATGTATATAGGTACTCGACCAGGGGCGAATGTGACTATTAGGTCTGAAAGCACGAGTTGCACTCTTTTTCTCATGAACTGATTTTGTCCCAATGTGGGTTTTTCGGAAAGGTTTTAATGAGACAATAGTAAAATGTGCTACCTTAGATTTGAAGACCGGCTCTAAATTGGAATCACTGATTGTTGGAATTAGATCAACAGTATTTGAGCCCTCACAAGTTCGGCCTCAAATACTGGGGGGCAGTACCCCTAGATTAAGATCGTTAGCAACAGGAAAGAAAAATTTATGTGTCAAAATCTAAGGCCTGGCGGTTAGGATTCATTGTAAGGGTCAAACAGATATGCGAACCGTACCCACATAGTCCACTCTAGCCACGACATAAGGTGTTTTGCACCTCCGATCATGTACCTTACATATCAAGCAATGAAAGAAATTTCTACTTCCCTTACACTTTA
>AWOL01S0379432.1:11950-24322 GCA_000715115.1 Nicotiana otophora
AAGCGAGCATATCTATCCTGCCCTTCCATGCCTCGGTCGTGGACTTGACCTCATCTATCTTAACCCGAAGCTAGTCGATCAGGTGTACCTTTTCTTAGACCTGCAAAGTTGCGTTGTTAGTCACCACGAGTAGCTTCTCATTTTTAGCCTCAAAGATCCTTACCTTCTTGACCAGGTTGTGGTGATCTTGCTTTAAGGACAAATCCTCTTTCTGATCCTTTTCCACCTCGGCTTGGAGAATTGGGAGGTCCTTGAGGGCCTCGTCTTGCTGCTCACTAAGAGCCTTGTACATATCCTTCTTCCGGACTTTCTCTTTGAGCTCGAACTTAAGCTAGCTGATCTCCAAGCGGGACCGAAGGAATATTTCATGATGAAGCACTGAAGCATGAAAAACAATGAAGTTATTAGAACAAGTCTGAAACTAAGCAAAAATCACAAAGGGGTATAAAAGGTAAACGCCTTACCCGGTTCAGCGCTTGTTATGCCTCATTGAAGAGGCTCGACGTTCCCAATTCGTTCATCTTTGCCTGGTCTTCCTCGGTCACCAGGCATTGAAGGTAGCTAGCTACACCCACCGGAGCGAACAGGACCCCAACATCCGCCGGGATCATAAGAGCGAACGTGCTATTGTGCTCAGGGTTCACACTCAGAGCTGAAAATTGCTTCACTAGTTTTTGGGCTCAAACTCGTCTCGTCTACTCCCGATGGTACATCTTTTCTGGGACCTCCGGGTGACCAAGCCCGGAAAAGTCCTCCATTGCGGTCATATCCATACCATCGTAGAATGTGTCGAGGGCATAATCTGGGCCCTATGCCATCTCACTTGATTTCTCTTTTCCTGCTTGGGCCTCTTCGAGTCATGGATTTGGTGTACGAGGGTATTTCCATGATGTCAATGGCACCAACTACCTCCTTCGGGATAGGAGAGGCTTCTCGAAAGGTCACGGCCTCCGTCTCTCTCTATGGTTCCCGAGATAAAGGGGGATCAACCTCATGATCATCTTTCCTGAGTGCTGCTTGCTCCCCTTTGTTAAGGGTCGACCCATGGGCAATAAGAAGGTCATCATCCCCGGGCTCATCCCTGAGCCGGTAAAGGGAATTAGAGTCTAGTACCCTGGACTTGGTGCTCTTTTTGATTTTTCGGACCCGGATGGTCACCTTATTCTTCGCCTTGACATTCGGGGAACCCGAGGACTTTCTTTTCTTCTTCTTTTTCTCCTCCTTTGTGCCAGCCCCGGGCTGTCCGGAAGCGGAGGGTTCAGCAAGTGAGGACATATCCTCATCCTCGTCCAACAACCTAAGTTCGGTGATCTTGGGCAAACCTATAAGAAAAAAGAAAACTTAGCGATGTGTAAGCTAAATATACGAAAGGAATTATTCGAGAAAGAACCTCACCATGGGAACGAGCCTCCCATTTGTCCTTCGAGAGCTTGCGCCATGCATTCTCGGAGTATGGCATCTGTTTGAAGATCCCCTCGATCCACTCTTTTAAAGCGGGGAACTGTATTAGGAACTTAAGCATCAGTTGCACGTTAAAAATACAGGCAGTGAGAGAAATAATAAAGGGAAATGAAAAATACTCGAGAAGGACTATACTTATGGGATGCGTTCCACTTCTCAGGGAACGGAAGGAATTCGGAAGGGATGAGGTCTTTCATTTTCACCCGAACAAACCTCCCCTGCTAGCCTCGATCTCGGTCCTCATCGATGCTCGAGAACGGAGCCTTGCTTGCTCGGTGAATGAGCTTGATCAGCCCCCCCGAAAGATTTAGGTACTTTATAGGCAAAGCAGATGGTCGAGGGTGAACCGAGGGGCTTCGGTGTTGTTTACAAAGTGTCATAAGAGGATTATGATCCTCCAAAAGGACGGGTGGATTTGCAGAAGGTACACCTCGTACCCTTTATAGAAATCGAGGACTATAGGGTTCACCGGGGCGAGTGTGAAGGGGTAGGTGTAAACACTCAAGTATCCCTCCACGTGAGTAGTGATATCGTCGTCGGGCCCGGGGACAACCACCTCCTTGCCTTCCCAACTACAGTCCACCCGGGCTGTGGGTAGTGTTTTCTTAGTAACGGGGAATATGTACCTCCATGCTCCCTCGCTTTGGTCCTGTTGACTAGAGGCCTTTTCGACGTTAAAATCGTTCCCGATGGAGCAGCCCCCGGGTACGAAGCTCTTCAAGGGGGGCTCCTGAGCCACCTCGGGAACGGCCACCTCGGCGTCTGTAGCCAGGTTGGAAGATTAAGGAGCAGTTTGTTGAGGCACAGACTTGGAAGTTTTTTCCATCGTAATCTGGGAAATATGAAGGTCGAAGGAAAAAGATGAAGGTTTAAAGAAAACATATGAAGATTTAAAGATAGGATGAAGGTATGAAGGTCTAGGTTGAAGATCCAAAGAGAATGTACGAGGATTAAAGATGAAGATATGAAGGTTTAAGGAGCAATATATGAAGATTTGGAGGAGTTAAAAGCAATTAAAGAATTCGAGGGTAAGTCCTGGAATTAGAAAGTAGAGGAAGTGAAAAAGGGTTGAAGCTTTTATAGAGGAAGAACAATCAATGCGCGACGTTTTGCATTCGAGGACAGTCAACCGGCAGCTGACACGTGTCCGAAGTCAGAACGATGTGACTGATGGGACATTTCGTTGATCCATCATTTCGGTTGGGACGTGCAAAGAAAGGAACCAAGGTCCCTTTAGCGCTTCCTGTCATTTCGGTAAACCTACTATCCGAAAAATGAGGGGACTATATGTGTACAGGTAAAGTCGAGAGTAAAAAGCTACCCCGATTTACCGATGAGAAAGCGAAGGGAGAACACGGATCCACGAGGTTCTAATCAAAGTCTGAGACCCTTCATACCGAGGCCTAGGGGATCAAACGATGTATCAGTCATCGAATGTAGTAAAGCGACGCAGCTCGCGCCAAGTATAAGTATAGACCTCAGGAGTCACGATGAACGGTTGTGCAACATGACGGATAGAGGGCCATGATACTCATCCTCAACCGGATATCACGGTGCGAATCTCGCTTGATATCGATTGTGGATAAACAATTACCGAAAAATGAAGCTTTTTATCTTTTTTAGACTTCTATTAGAAGTAAAACTCTCCTACTATATAAAGGGGAGGTTTTTCTTTTCTGGGACACATTGTAACGCGCGAATCAAAGTATTACCAGCTTATTTTCTGTCTTTTAACTATTGTTAAAGTTTTGCTCATTTGTTCTGTTCTTCATTCACGACTGAGCCTGAATCAAGGTTCCAACCGAGGACAAGGTCATTAGTCAGCCTAAATTCAGGCTTGTCCATAATATTGCAACTGGTTTGAACGTTTATTTCATTTCTAACTCATATATTTGATATTCTTAATTGTTCGTGTTAGATTAAACCACATTTCTTTAAAACCGCGTACAAATTTAATTTTACCCAATTTTGGGGTAAACAACAAGTAACTTGTAATTAATTATGATTATACCAGATCTTTTTCAAGAGATATATAAAAACTTTGAAAAAGAATAATGTAGACTAGTGTTATAATTTATTTGAGTTTCGGTCGATGTTTAGCGGTTGTTTATTATCTAGACAAAAGTTGAAAGTATAGTTTGTTTCGTGCTATAATATGTTATGTTACGCGTAGACTTTTTCATTTTCAATTTCAAATGAAAGAAGAGAGCTATGCTTAAAAACTATATAAAGCAAGTTTTATGTATTTTTACTTAGCATAATCTGCTTAAAACATATTCTCTTAGAGTTAAGTTATATACACCATAAGTTATGAAATTGCTACGGTTACCGTTACCTGTTATAATAAATAATGTCTTATTTTCAAGATTATAAATTTTATATTTAAAGAAGCTTACCTATTTATATCATGTGTGTTACATGATAGTATAAAGAATTATGTATACTAATTATGTATACAACAAACTGATTATTTTAACCTCAAGGGGCTAATGTTCTCGTAAGTAGAGATTGAGCCAGTGACCCTGAACAATAAGTTCANAAGTTAAGTTATATACACCATAAGTATATGAAATTGCTACGGTTACCGTTACCTGTTATAGTAAATAATGTCTTATTTTCAAGATTACAAATTTCATATTTAAAGAAACTTACCTATTTATATCATGTGTGTTACATGATAGTATAAAGAATTATGTATACTAATTATGTATATAACAAACTGATTATTTTAACCTCAAGGGGTTAATGTTCTCGTAAGTAGAGATTGAGCCAGTGACCCTGAGCAATAAATTGAGCCAGTGACCCTGAGCAATAAATTGAGTACTCGATCCATGTGGGGCCCGACTATAAAGATTTTTCTTGTGATTGTTTTACTCGTTGATGATGTAGGGAAAAAACTTACCATGTGCATCAACTTTTGTTAATAAGCTATATTTTTGCCAAAAAAATATTTATTTGAAAATACAGTCAACCCACTCTATGACAGACTCGTCTATTCTGATGTTTTTATAGCTTTTTTAATGAAGCGAACGGAGCAAGAAATCGAAATCGAGGCAAGGAGCCCCATGATCCGGGGTCCGGGCAAAACACCGGCCCTCAGGAGTATCGGGGCCATGAACACCATGTCCGGTTTGAACGCCAAAAGCCTCGGAGAGCATTACCAGATAATCAAGCACGACCAACAAAAGGCCGTGATATCTGCAACCAGCCGGATATTACGGCGTGAATCTCGGCACGTATTGGAAGAGAACCGGTAATTAGTTAAACAAAAGATTTTTATCTTTTTTATAATTGTACTTAGGGTAAAATTCTCTTACTATATAAAGGGGGGGAGGGAGGGGAGCGGGTCTGATTATTCATTAGGGAGACTATAATATGCATATCAAGGAAATATACTCTTATTTACTATGTTATTCACAGTTCTTACTCTTATTCATCAGTGCTTCGTTATTGTGAGTCCGGGATCGAGGGCAGGCATTTCATTAAGGCGGTTATTAAGTCCGGAATCAGCCCCCTTAAGTGGTTTGACAATCTATTAGGGTAAATCAGCCCCCTTAATCTAACGCAATTTATCATTTGTATTGAATTAATCAGCATATCCTTAAAACCACATATAAATTCAATTGTTATCTGTTTTTAGGGTAAATGGTTTAGCGCCCACCGTGAGGCTAAGGATAATAATGTCAATTTGATACAAATTTCCATAACGCACTATATTTTAAACTTGTTCTTTGAGCTTTTAATTTCAGGTCAGATTAAAAATGTCGAACTCCCAATTTTCCCATTTGAACGTGGATGTTGAGTTCGGCCACCATGGCGAAAACAACAAGGTGGTACCCAGTAACGAGGTGCCCCTACTGACCCCAACGGAGTCCCAATCGCAAATCCGATCGATGCAAACTCACACGTGGCTATTGAAGCAAACTTGCCTACTGACCCCGAAAACAACATTCGTGGGAGAGACCAGTCGGTAGCCCGGAGCACACACGACGACGAAGGTGACGGGATCAACTTGCGTGTGATCTGCGAAATGTTACAGGCTCAACAAGTAGTGATAGCCCAGTTGCAGAACCAAATCCAAGCCCCAAACAGAGTTGAGCCCGAATTGTCTAGGGAAAATGGCCGCATAAGTGAACCGGCTACAGAAAGGCCGGGTAAAGCACAACCCGGGACTAACCCCAGGATAATAAAGATGCTTAAGGAACTGACAACACGGGTTGAATCTGGAGAAAAGCAAATCGAAGCCAACGACCAAAAAGTGGAGACCTATAACTCCAGGGTCGACCAAATCCCGGGGGCACCACCGATACTGAAGGGCTTGGATTCCAAAAAGATTCTCCAAAACCTATTCCCTCTGAGCGCAGCTCCGAAGCCAATCCCAAAGAAGTTTCGTATGCCCAAAATTCCAAAGTATAATGGGACAATCGATCCCAACGAATATGTGACCTCTTATACGTGCTCCATCAAAGGGAATGACTAGGAAGATGATGAAAAATCCGTTCTGTTGAAAACATTTGGAGAGACCTTGTCGAAAGGAGTTATGATATGGTATCACAACTTACCCCCTAATTTTATTGACTCGTTTACTATGCTTACAGATGCCTTTGTAAAAGCGCACGTCGGGGTCATCAAGGTCGAGACCATGAAATCAGGCCTTTTCAAAGTAAAGTAGAGAGATAATGATATGCTTAGGGAATTCGTATCGAGGTTTCAAATGGAACGGATGGACCTTCCCCCGGTCGCAGATGATTGCGCAATTTAGGCCTTCACCCAAGAACTTAATCCCCAAAGCTCATTGGCTTCACAACAATTAAAGAACAATCTGATAGAGTGCTCGACAGTAACTTTGTCAACGTCCATAACCGATACCAATCAAAATTCAGGGTTGAAGACGATTAGCTCGGGGCCCCTTCCAGGTCCGTTTACCCCGTCAGAGTTGGTGACAAATCCAAAATAGACATTGATTGTGAACCAAGATCAAATAGAGCCTGGTATCAACCATACAATGGAGATCAAATGGGTAATGGGTCCGAATGCACCACTGTGAGAAATGACAGAAGGAGCGACCGAGGTCATAACAACCGGGGACTCATGAGCAAAAGCGGTTTGATAGACCCATTGGGTCTAAGGAAGCACCAAGGTTATCGGAGTGCAACTTACACGTCGACGCTTTCGCCATCTTATCAGCCATCGGACATATCAAAGACACTAAGTGGCCTCGACCATTGCAATTTCATCCTGCTGAAAGGGACCCCAACCTAATGTGTAAATATCATGGCACTCACGGCTACAGAAGCGAAGACTGCCGACAACTGAGGGAGGAAGTAGCCCAGTTATTAGACAACGGACACCTCCAAGAGTTTCTGAGTGATCATGCCAAAACTCACTTCAGGAATAGGGACTCCAATAAGCAAATCAAGCAAGAGGAACCTCAGCACGTCATTAACATGATCATTGCTGGGGTTGACGTCCCCTAGGGGCCGATGTTAAAGCGCACTAAAGTGTCCATTACGAGAGAAAAACGGACTCGAGATCATGTACCGGAGGGAACCGTATCTTTTAACGATGAGGATGCTGAAGGCATCGTACAACCACACAATGATGCATTAGTAATATCTATACTCATAAACAAATCTCAAGTTAAGCGTGTGTTAATTGATCCAGGTAGCTCGGCCAATATCATCATATCGAGGGTCGTGGAACAGCTGGGTCTACAAGATACAATGCTCTGAGGGTCATGGAAGCAAAGTTCTACATGATCGAAAGAGATATGAGATACAATGCTCTGTTCGGGAGGGCTTGGATTCATAACATGAGGGTAGTACCCTTGACATTACATCAGGAATTGAAATTCCCCACACCGGGAGGGATCAAAACAGTTTACGGAGAGAAATCGACTGTAAAAGAGATGTTCGCGGTCGATGAGGTGGTCCCGATATATACACTCTCAACATCAAAGAACCTAAGTTCGTTCACCAAGGAAGAAACCAAATAGCAATCACCGACACCGGCCCCGACTGAACCAGAAAAGCAGCGGGCGGGCGAGGAGGACGATTACGGAGTCCCCAGGTCTTTTATAGCCCCTGACGATTCTGATGCCACCAAGTCAACAGTTGAGGAGCTGGAGCAAATCATGTTGATCGAGCACCTGCCCCATCGGAATGTATACCTAGGCATAGGGCTTACTCCGAAGCTCAGGAAAACACTCATTAAATACTTATAACTAATATGGATTGTTTCGCTTGGTCCCATCTTAACATGACAGGTATCCTGCTGGAAATAACTACTCACAAGTTGAGCTTAGATCCGAATTTTCACCCAGTTAAATAGAAGAGGAGGTCTCAGTCCGAAGTCAATAATGCATTCATCAAAGACGAGGTATCCAAACTCCTTAAAATAGGTTTCATTCAGGAAGTTAAGTACCCGGACTGGTTAGCAAATGTAGTGGTAGTGCCTAAAAAGGGAAATAAATTAAGAATGTGTATAGACTACAAAGACTTGAATAAGGCATGCCCTAAGGACTCTTTTACTTTGCCTAACATCGATCGCATGATCGATGCGACGGCCGACCACGAGATACTCAGCTTTCTCGATGCATATTCTGGGTACAACCAGATCTGGATGGATCCGGGCGACGAGGAAAAGACTTCCTTCATTACTAAATATGGCACCTATTATTATAAGGTAATGCCATTAGGACTAAAACATGCTAGTGCCACTTACCAACGCCTAGTAAATCGAATGTTCAAAGAGCAAATTGGGAAATCAATGGAGGTTTACATTGATGCCATGTTAGTTAAGTCCTTGCGAGGAGAGGACCATTTGAAACATTTGCAGGAAACCTTCAACATACTGAAGAAATACAATATGCAGCTGAACCCGGAGAAATACGCCTTTGGAGTCGGGTCCGAGAAGTTCCTCGAATTCATGGTATCCAACCGGGGAATCGAGATCAATCCCGACAAGATTAAGGCTATAGAAGACATCACTGTGGTGGACAATGTCAAGGCCGTTCAAAGACTAACTGGGCGCATAGCTGCCTTGGGTCGATTCATTGCAAGGTCCTCCAATAAGAGCAATTGGTTCTTCTCGTTATTGAAGAATAACTTCTTATGGACTCCAGAGTGCCAGCAAGCTTTGGAAGAACTCAAATGGTGCCTTTCGAGTCTGCCTTTACTTCATACTCTGAAGGCAGACGAGCAGTTGTACATATACTTAGAGGTATCTGAGATAGCGGTGAGTGGAGTCTTAGTTCGGGAACAAGAAGGTACCCAATTCCCTATATATTATGTTAGCAGGACTCTAGGCGAGGCCGAAACGAGGTATCCTCACCTAGAGAAATTGGCGCTCGCTTTGTTAAGCGCCTCCAGGAAGTTAAAGCCATATTTTCAATGCCATCCCATATGTGTCGTGACTACTTACATATTAAGGAACATAATGCACAAAATCGAGCTCTCGGGACGATTGGTCGAATGGGTTGTGGAAATTAGTGGGTACGATATTGAATATCGATCCCGAACCGCATTCAAATCTCAAATTGTAGTAGACGTCGTAGGCAATTCCATGCCTGCCTTAATACCCAAAGTCGAAAAGGAATTGTTATTAACCTTGAGGACCTCCTCGGGTGTCAGGATCCTCTTTATGGATGGTTCTTCGAACACAAAAGGGTCCAGACTCGGCATTGTGTTGAAGCCGCCCATGGGTAACATAATTAGGCAATCTATTAGAACTGTGAAATTGACTAACAATGAGGTCGAGTATGATGCCATGATTGCAGGTCTCGAACTGGATAAAAGGCTGGGGGCTGAGGTGATCGAAGCCAAATGTGATTCCCTCCTTGTGGTGAATCAAGTCAATGGGATGTTCGAAGTGAAAGAGGAACGAATGCAAAGATACCCGGATAAGCTACAGGTAACACTACATCGATTCAAGGAGTGGACCTTAATAGTCGTACAACTCATGAAATCGATAGTGGAAGAAGGCCATGCCGAGATAAACTCGACAAGCTTAACTTGGGATTGGAGAAAAACGTATGTAGATTACTTGAAGATCGGGAAGCTGCCTTCGGATCCTAAAGAATCGAGAGCTCTACAAACGAAGGCGGCAAGGTTCAGCCTGTCTAAGGATAACACCCTATTCAGAAGAACGTTCGATGGCCTACTCACTATATTTCTGGGATCGAGAGACACTGAATACATTTTGAGGGAAGTTTACGAAGGTACCTGTGGAAACCACTCCGGGGCCGAATCGTTGGTTTGTAAGATAATCAGATCCGGCTATTACTGGTTCGACATGGAGAAAGATGTGAAGGAGTTCATATGGAAATGCGACGGCTGTCAGAGGCACGCACCGATGACCTGTCAGCCCAGAGAGCTACTACATTCGGTCTTGTCACCTTGGCCAATCATGAAATGGGGAATGGACATTATCGGTCCCCTACTATGGGCACCTAGTAAGGCTCAATTTATATTATTTATGACTGACTATTTTCCTAAATGGTTTGAAGCTCAGGCATTTGAGAAAGTCAGAGAAAAATAAGTTATTGATATTTTTTGGGACCACATAATATGTCGGTTCGGAATGCCGGCCGAGATTGTATGTGACAACGGGAAATAGTTCATCGGCAGTAAGGTAAGCAAACTTTTCGAGGACCATAAGATCAAAAGGATCCTGTCAACACCCTATAACCGCAATGGGAACGGGCAGGCGGAGTCTACAAAGAAGACCATACTCCAAAACCTTAAGAAGAGGTTGACCGACACCAAAGGAAAATGGAAGGAAAGTTTGCCCGAAGTCCTATGGGCATATCGTACGACCTCAAAGTCTAGCACCGTGGCCACCCCATTTTCATTGATTTACGGTGATGAAGTGCTAATACCGATTGAGGTAGGGGAACTGAGTTTCAGGTTCTGATATACGACCGAAGAATAAAATGTTGAGGCCATGAGCACGAGCTTAGAACTACTGCATGAGAGGCGCGAGACTACCCTCGTCCGGTAGGCCGCCCAAAATAACGGATCAAAAGGTATTTCAACCAGAGAGGCAACCTCTGACACTTCAATATCGGGGAGTTGGTGCTAAGAAAGATGACACTGAACACTCGGAATTTGAACGAAGGAAAGCTGGGACCGAATTGGGAAGGCCCATATCAAATTATCGAGATTACCGGTAAAGGTTCATACAAACTCAAAGTAGGGAACGACGAGTAACTACCGAATAACTGGAACGTAATCCACTTAAAGAGATACTACTGCTAAGGTACGACCCATTCATTCTTTTCTTTACATATATTACAAATTGGACTAACACTTATAGACAACAACCAAAGGATGATGTAGTTGTTAGGCCTGAAAACATGCGTTGCACTCTTTCCGTTGAACTGGTTTTGTCCCAAATGGGTTTTCCGGCATGGTTTTTAATGAGGAAATAGAGGATCGTGCTAACTTAGAATTAAAGACTGGTTGGTGAACCAGAGTCGATGGTCACGTCAACAGTATCCGAGCCCTCTCGACAATCGACCTAAAATACTGGGGGCCATCAACCTCGGGTAATGATTTTTAGCAAGGAATGCTCGAGTAGTCTAGGCTCGGTGGATAGGATTTATTGTAAGGGCCAAACGGTCAAATGAAATGTGCCTGCATAGACCACCTAAGCCATAACACGAAGCTTGTACACACTTACAATTTTGTATATTACACACAGGAATGAAAGAAAGTTTCTACCTTACAGATACATATTTTGCCCCTTAAGACTATTACATTTTGTTTCTTGAGGATATTGATCCCAAGGGAAGCCTCTATCAGATCCAATAGATCACCCCTACTCGGGGAATATCGTCCAAGACAAACTCGGACAGCTCGGGCTATTGAATCCCGAAGGCACAAAAGCCTATTAGGTAGTGTCTAAACTTAAAAGGCTATGGCTACTCCGACTCGGGGACTGCCATCCAAGACAAGCTCGGACGGCTCGGGCTATCGAAGCCTGGAGGTACAAATCCTATTAGGTAGTTCCTGAACTTAAAAGGCCACGACCACCCTAGAAATAGCCCAGCGACGTCCGAAGCCCGTAATCAACACATAAGGCATTCAAAATTCCAAACCGGTTCAGAGGTTACCCTCGGCAAAATTACAGTCTAAAAACATCTAAACAAGCAATTTGAGGAAAGCTTCTGGTCATACCGAGCCCCCACAAGTTTCAAACAAAATTCACATCGAGAACAAGTGTTGTTCGAACCTCCGAACAAAGACTTATTACTACATTTTTATTCTGTGCTAAGGAATTTGAAATATTTGCAATTATAAAGAGGATGCCAAAATTAATAGACTCAAAAATTACCGAAAAGGAAAAGAAAGCCTTATACACATTCCAAAACAATCTTTACAAAGGACAACGGAAACGGTCTCAACAAAATAAGTGTATGAAATACAAAAACAAAGAAAACTCCCTAAGGCACTTAAGCATAATCTTCACCAGAACCCTCCTCGTCACCGGAACCGTCAGGGTCTTCCCCATCCTTGGGTTCGCCGGAGCCCTCAGAGCCTTCCTCACCCTCGGGGTCAACCAGCTTCTTGGCCTCGGCCTCAAGCTTTTTCGCATCTTTGATTTTGAACGACAGGTCAAAACCTCAGGTATGGACCTCCACAAAAGTCTCCCTTCGAGACAACCGCTTCACATAATCAACAGTAACTTTCAGGTGGGCCTCGGACGCCTCAACATCAGCCCTATACTGGGCCACCATCTCTTCAGCATCAGCCCTAGTTACTTCCGACACGAACCTCGCTATTTCGAGTTCCATGCCAAGGGCATACCGTTCAGTAATAGTCGAGCCCAGTTGATACTGGAGGTCTTCATTTTGTCGAGCCCGTGCTTTGTCTTTCTTTTTTGCCACTCGGAGTTGGACCTTTGCCGATG
>AWOL01S0379494.1:0-12424 GCA_000715115.1 Nicotiana otophora
ATATGTGAGGTGACGAGCATTTATGCGTTGTTGTTGGGATAAAGCATGCGGGTGGAACTTGTTTCCTTATGATTTGTTGCCCTTTTTATTTATGATACCCAATGCATAGATTAGATTATTACTTATTTGATCATTCCTCCATAATTATTGCTTAATTAGTAATGGTTGAGCATTTTGAAAGTTGAGGTTTGGTATCTTGGAATCATATTTGACGTAAAGGGAGAGTGTTAAAGCACGATGGGTGATGCCGTGCCATCTATATCATTTATTTATTGTCACATAATGAGATCGAGAGTAAAAGAACAAAGGATGATGTCGTGCCATTTCATTTTACTTATGTGATCATTTCATGGTAAGGATGAGAATAAAAGTACGCAGGGTGATGCCGTGCCATCTTTATACCGTATGTTTATCTATCTTCATTGGTTGATGAGTTACTCGGCTATCTTGTGATGTCATATCTGTCATAGTTATGTTATCTTTCCCCCTTTCTCATGTCCCCTCCCAATTGTACCTTGTTAAATCCATGCTTTGCTGCTGTTGTACATATATACATGTCTGTACAGGTTTAATTACGTGAGTGTCCTGTCATAGCCTCGACACTACCTCATCGAGGTTAGGATCGACACTTACATATACATTGGATTGATTGTACTCATACTACACTTCTGCACTTCTTGTGCAGATTTTGGTATTGGTCCTAGTGGTGCGTGAGGTGCGTCGGCTTAGATCATTGCATACTGAGACTTGAGGAAGATCTGCTGGCATCCACAGACCTTGGAGTCCCCTTCCTCTTCCCTCTTTTTACTGTTTATTTCATTCGAAATAGTTGTATTTATTTCAGATTCTGTTTGTAGCACTTCTAGTAGCTCGTGTTTTCGTGACTCTGGATCCTTGGGAGTAGATGATACTACATGACTTATGCTAGTGTTGTATTATATTGGGTCCCTATCTCTCATTATTTTCCATCACCTTGTTTAAAGTGTTACAATTTGGTTAATCAACTATCTCACGACGGCTTGCCTAGCAAGTGGATGTCAGGCGCCATCACGACCCCGAGGTTGGGACTTTGGGTCGTGACAAGTTGATATCAGAGCAATAGGTTGCCTAGGTCTCACGAGTCACGAGCAATCTTAGTAGAGTCTGGAGGATCGGTATGGAGATGTTTGTACTTATCTTCTAGAGGCTATGGAGTTTACGAAAAATATCATTTCTTTCTTACTCTGTCGTGAAATTTTATTCTATCATTGATTATTGAACCCTTCTATTCGTGTTCTCTCACAGATGGCAAGAACACGCACTGCATCTACAGCCACACAGGAGTCAGAGCCCCCTGTGGAAGCTACTACCAAAGGTAGAGGTCAAGGCCGAGGCCGAGGCCGAACCAAAGGCAGAGGCAGAGGCAGAGCTCGGCCTAGATCTCGAGCAGCAGCACCTGTAGTGGAGCTCGGGGTAGATTTTGAGGAATAGGTTCCCGCTCAAACTGTACCTATCGGACCAGATCAGGTTCCGGAGGGGTTCATAGCCACTCCAGTGCTTCAGGACGCTCTAGTCCGTTTAGTGGGCCTTATGGAGAGTGTGGCCAGACTGGCACCTTCCCGGTGGCACCAACCATCTCTCAGGCTGGGGGAGGAGCATAGAATCCCGCTACTCACACCCCAGAGCAGGTGGCTCCCCAGTATCAGAGTCTAGTAACCCCGCCAGTTGGGGTAGTTCAGCCGGTTGTTGCGGTACAGGCTGGTGATAGGCCCGCTTTGTGTTCTGAGGCTATGTTGAGGTTGGATAAATTCACCAAGATTTTTCCTCTTCATTTTAGTGGTGCATCTTCTGAGGACCCTCAGGATTTACTGGACCGTTTCCACGAGGTGTTGCATAACATGGGTATAGTTGAGACCAATGGGGTCGATTTTGCAGCATTTCAGATGATCGGTACCGCCCGGAGTTGGTGGAGAGATTATATATTGACTAGACCAGCTAGGTCGTCTGCACTTACTTGTGATCAGTTCTCATAACTATTTCTAGAGAAGTTCATTCCTGTCACCCTGAGAGAGGAGTACCGCAGGCAGTTTCAGCATCTTCAGCAGGGTAGTATAACTATTATCCAGTATGAGACTCGATTTGGGGACCTAGCTCGCCATGCCACTATCTTGCTTCCTACTGAGAGGGAGAGAAAGGAGATTTATTGATGTGCTCATTTTCACTCTCAGGCTACAGATGACCAAGGAGACCGGGAGCGATATTTCTTTCCAGACGGCCGTAGATATTACCAGACGGATTGAGTTGGTTCGTGCTCAGGAGCGGGGGCCGGTGTCAGATAAGAGGCCTCATCATTCCGATAGTTTCAGTGGTGCCTCATCTGGGGGCAGGGGTACTTTTGGTAGAGGCCATTCTCCTAGGATATTTCATTGAGCGCTTCAGGCATTTCACAGTGCTTCAGGGAGGCGTGGTCCATATGTGTCTCATCCTGAGCAGCTAGCCTACAGTACACCACCAGCTCCTATTAGTGCATAGTGTTTACCCAGGTCGACAGGGCCAGTTCCAGGGTCAGCAGTCATAGTAGTCGAGGGCTTGTTATACTTGTAGTGATCCGAGGCACATTGCTAGATTTTGCCCCCAGTCACAAGGCAGTATGCAGCAACAGGGTTCTCGTGCTATGATTCCGGCACCGGTTGCTCCACCGCTCACTCAGCCAGCTAGAGGCAAGGGTCAGGCAGCCAGAGGTAGAGGTCATGCCGTTAGAGGTGGAGGTCAGGCTGTTAGAGGTGGAGGCCAGCTAGCTAGAGGCAAGGGTCAGGCAGCCAGAGGTAGAGGTCATGCCGTTAGAGGTGGAGGTCAGGCTGTTAGAGGTGGAGGCCAGCTAGCTAGAGGCAAGGGTCAGGCAGCCAGAGGTAGAGGTCATGCCGTTAGAGGTGGAGGTCAGGCTGTTAGAGGTGGAGGCCAGCTAGCTAGAGGCAAGGGTCAGGCAGCCAGAGGTAGAGGTCATGCCGTTAGAGGTGGAGGTCAGGCTGTTAGAGGTGGAGGCCAGCTAGCTAGAGGCAAGGGTCAGGCAGCCAGAGGTAGAGGTCATGCCGTTAGAGGTGGAGGTCAGGCTGTTAGAGGTGGAGGCCAGCTAGCTAGAGGCAAGGGTCAGGCAGCCAGAGGTAGAGGTCATGCCGTTAGAGGTGGAGGTCAGGCTGTTAGAGGTGGAGGCCAGCTAGCTAGAGGCAAGGGTCAGGCAGCCAGAGGTAGAGGTCATGCCGTTAGAGGTGGAGGTCAGGCTGTTAGAGGTGGAGGCCAGCTAGCTAGAGGCAAGGGTCAGGCAGCCAGAGGTAGAGGTCATGCCGTTAGAGGTGGAGGTCAGGCTGTTAGAGGTGGAGGCCAGCTAGCTAGAGGCAAGGGTCAGGCAGCCAGAGGTAGAGGTCATGCCGTTAGAGGTGGAGGTCAGGCTGTTAGAGGTGGAGGCCAGCTAGCTAGAGGCAAGGGTCAGGCAGCCAGAGGTAGAGGTCATGCCGTTAGAGGTGGAGGTCAGGCTGTTAGAGGTGGAGGCCAGCTAGCTAGAGGCAAGGGTCAGGCAGCCAGAGGTAGAGGTCATGCCGTTAGAGGTGGAGGTCAGGCTGTTAGAGGTGGAGGCCAGCTAGCTAGAGGCAAGGGTCAGGCAGCCAGAGGTAGAGGTCATGCCGTTAGAGGTGGAGGTCAGGCTGTTAGAGGTGGAGGCCAGCTAGCTAGAGGCTGTCCCAGAGATATGGTTTAGAGTGGTGGAGCCCAACCCCAATATTGTGCTTTCCTAGTTAAACCTGAGGCCGAGTCGTCTGACATCGTTATCACATGTATTGTTCCAGTTTGCCATAGAGATGCTTCTGTTCTATTTGATCCGGGATCTACTTACTCCTCCTTGTCATCCTATTTTGCTTCATATCTGGTTATGCCTTGTGATTCGTTTAGTGCTCCTATGTATGTGTCCACGCCTGTGGAAGATTGTATTATTGTAGATCGTGTCTATTGTTCATGTGTGATTACTATTGGGAGTCTTGGGACTAACGTAGATCTTCTACTTCTTGATATGGTAGATTTCGATGTTATCTTGGGTATGGATTGACTGTCACCTTATCATGCTATATTGTACTGTCACGCCAAGACGGTGACCTTAGCCATGCCGGGGTTGCCTCTATTAGAGTGGAGAGGAACTCCTGGCCACTCTACCACTAGAGTTATTTCTTATGTGATAGCTCGACGTATAGTCGAGAAGGGATGTCTATCATATTTGGCCTATGTCTGCGATTCTAATGCGGAGGTTCCTTCCATGGATTCAGTGCAGTTGTTTGTGAGTTTCCAGAGGTGTTTCCTACAGATCTACTGGGGATGCAACCCGATAAAGATAGTGACTTCTGCATTAATTTGACTTCGGGCACTCAACCCATTTCTATTCCACCATACCGTATGGCCCCGCCAGAGTTGAAGGAGCAGTTACAAGATTTTCTTGATAAAGGCTTCATTAGACCTAGTGTCTCATCCTGGGGTGCGCCCGTGTTGTTCATGAAGAAGAAAGATGGGTCGATGAGGATGTGTATAGACTAGCGGTAGTTGAACAAAGTCATTATCAAGAACAAGTATCTATTGCTGAGGATTGATGACTTATTTGATCAGCTTAAGGGTGCCAAAGTGTTTTTGAAGATTGATTTGAGGTCTGGCTACCATCAGTTGAAGAATAGGGCATCTGATGTACCTAAGATGGCTTTTCGGACTCAATATGGGCATTATGAGTTCCTAGTAATGTCATTCGGGTTGACAAATGCCCCAACAACATTTATGGATTTGATGAACCGGGTATTCATGCCCTATTTGGATTCTTTTGTGATTGTATTCATTAATGATATCTTGATCTACTCCCGCAGTCGAGAGGAGCATGAGCAACATCTTCGGATTGTACTTCAGACTTTGAGATATAACCAATTATATGCCAAGTTTTTAAAGTGTGAGTTTTGGTTAGACTCAGTCGCCTTTTTGGGGCATGCTGTATCGGCAGAGGGCATAAAAGTGTACCCTAAGAAGATTGAGGTAGCTCAGAACTGGCCTAGACCTGCTTTAGCTACAGAGATCCGAAGTTTCCTGGGTTTGGCGGGTTATTATCGGCAGTTTGTGGAGGGGTTTTCATTCATAATAGCCCTATTGACTAGATTGACCCTGAAGGGTGCCCCATTCAGATGGTCGAACGAGTGTGAGTTGAGCTTCCAGAAGCTCAGGACTACGACGACAGTGTTTGTGTTTCCCACTGGTTCAGGATCCTACACGGTGTATTGTGATGTATCTCATATTAGGCTCGATGCAGTATTGATGCAGGATGGCAGGGTGATTGCATACTTGTCGTTGCAGTTGAAGGTTCACGAGAAGAATTACCCTGTTCATGACTTAGAGTTGGCAGCCATTGTTCATGCGCTGAAGATTTGGAGGCACTATCTTTAACGCGTGATGTGTGAGGTATTCACAGATCATCGGAGTCTACAATATTTGTTCAAGCTAAAGGATCTTAACTTGAGGCAGAGGACGTGGTTAGAGTTGTTGAAAGTCTATGATGTTACTATTTTGTACCATCCCGGGAAGGCCAATATGGTGGCCGATGCCTTGAGTAGAAAGGCAGTGAGTATGGGTAGCCTTGCATATATCCCAGTTGGTGAGAGACCATTTTCAGCAGATGTTTAGGACTTGGCCAATCGGTTAGTGATGTTAGATGTTTCAGAGCCTAGTCGTGTGCTAGCTTGCACAGTTGCTCGATCCTCCTTGTGAGCGCATTAGAGAGCGTCAATATGATGATCCCCATTGGCTTGTCCTTAAGGACACGATATGGCACGATGGTGCCAAGAAGGTTACTGTTGGGGATGATGCAGTTTTGAGGATGTAGGGTCATATTTGTGTGCCCAATATGGATGGACTTCGTGAGTTGATTCTTGAAGAGGCCCACAGTTTCCGGTATTCTATTTATCCAGGTGCCGCCAAGATGTATCAGGACATGCGACAACATTATTGGTGGAGGAGGATGAAGAAGGATTTAATTACATATGTAGCTCGGTATCTAAATTGTCAGCAAGTAAAGTACGATTATTAGAGGCCTGGTGGTTTTCTTCAGAGGTCAGAGATTCCTAAGTGGAAGTGGGAGCATATTACCATGGATTTTTTGTTAGGTTCCCACGGACTTCGAAGAAATTCAACGCAGTATGGGTCATTGTGGATAGGTTGACCAAGTCGGCACATTTCATTCCAATAGCAGTTACCTATTCTTCAGAGCGGTTGGCTGAGATCTATATCCGCGAGATCATTCGTCTTCACGGTGTGGCGGTGTCCATCATTTTTGATTAAGGTACGCAATTCACCTCGCACTTCTGGAGGGCCGTACATCGTGATTTAGGCACACGGGTTGAGTTGAGTATAGCATTTCACCCCCAGACGGACAGACAGTCCTAGCGCACCATTCAAATATAGGAGGATATGCTTCGCGTGCGTTATGGATTTCGGGGGTTCTTGGGATCAGTTCTTTCCGCTTGCGGAGGTTTCCTACAACAACAGCTACTGGTCGAGCATTCATATGGATCCCTATAAGGCATTATATGGGAAGCGGTGTCGTTCGCCAGATGGATGGTTCACGTTAGGGGAGGCTCGGTTGTTGGGTACATATTTGGTATAGGATGCCTTGGATAAGGTCAAGATTATTCAGGATCGACTTCGCACCGCTCAGTCTAGGCAGAAGAGTTATGCCTACCACATAGTTCGTCATGTTGCATTCATGGTTGGAGAGAGGGTATTACTCCGGATTGCACCCATGAAGGGTGTGATGAGGTTCGGAAAGAAGGGAAAGTTGAGCCCTAGGTATATCAGACCCTTTGAGATTCTTGAGAGAGTGGGTGAGGTGGCCTACAAGCTCGCATTGCCACCTAGTTTATCAGTAGTCCATCTGATGTTCCATGTGTCCATGCTCTGGAAGTATCACGGTGATTCGTCCCATGTGCTAAATTTAAGCTCAGTCTAATTGGACAAGGATTTGACTTATGAGGAGGAGCCAGTGACTATTCTAGCCCGACAGGTTCGGCGGCTGAGGTCTAAGAGTTATCCTTCAGTTCGAGTACAGTGGAAAGGTAAGCCGATCGAGGCAGCCACATGGGAGTCCAAGTCGGATACGCGGAGTAGATATCCACACCTTTTTACCCGTTCAAGTACTTTTTTATGTCCGTTCGAGGACGAACGTTTGTTTTGGAGGTGGAGAATATGATGATCTGATAGGTCATTTATAGTTTTACCCTTAGTTTTTGTGTTCCGAGACCTCGAATAGCTCTGTGTAGCCTTCCTCAATTTGCATGCGCAGTCTGTGTCCTTTTTCCGGAAGGGTTTTATGAGAAAATTGATAAAAATGTGAAATCGTGCCTTAAAACTTATTTGAGTTTATTTCGATCAACGTTTAGAGCAAACAGACTCGGATCAATATTTTGACGGTCCCATTGGGTCCATATCGTGATTAGGGACTTGGACGTATGCCCATAATTGAATTCGGAAGTCCCTAGCTTGAATTAACGTAATTTGTTGAAAATTAGAAATCTAAAGGTTTAAAGAATTCCTAAGTTTGACCGTAAGTTGACTTTGTTTCTACCGGGTTCAAATTTCGGTTCTGAAATTTGGTATAAGTCCATTACAGTATTTATGACTTGTCTGCAAAATTTAGTGCGAAACGGAGTTGATTTGACGTGATTTGGACGTCCGGTTGAAATGTTGCATGTTCTTAAGTTTCATTGAAACTTTCATCCGTTTTGGTGTCAGATTTGTAGTTCTAGGTATTATTTTGGTATTTTGATCTCACGAGTGAGCTCGTATGATGTGTTTGGACTTATGTGCATGTTTGGTTTGGAGCCGCGAGGGCTCGGGTGAGTTTCAGATAGGCTACAAAGTAATTTTTGACTTAGAGGAATAACTGATGCTTCTTTGCTGCTGGTGTCACATGTAGATCTCGCAATTGCGAGGTCTGGCTCGCAAATGCGAGCCTCGATTTTACGAAGGATACTTCGCATTTGCAAGCATGGGTTGGCTGGGCAGGAATCACAATTATGAGGAAAATATTCACATTTGCGGACTTAGCAGTGATCGCATTTGCGATCCAAGAGTCGCATTTGTGACTCAGCAATTCTCAAGCAGGATTCACATTTGCAAAGTGAAAGTGCACAATTCCTGAGGCTGGATGTTCCCAATCACGAACAAATTGTCGCATTTGCGACGAAGACAAGCTCATTTACTTATTCGCATTTGCGAAGGGTTTTGCGATCATCGCAGTTGCGAACTATGTTTCGCAATTGCGATAACTGCAGCTTGGTAAAAGAGGGGGAAAACAAGATTTAACTTATTTCTTTCAAACTCTCAACCTTAGACACCCTAGGGGCGATTTTCCCAAGAGATTTCCTTCCTAAATTTATTAGTAAGTGACTTTAATCTATTTATTTTCAATTACCCATTACATTTATTAAGTTTTCAACATCAAATCTAGGATTTTCATGGTAGAAATTAGGGATTTGGGTAGAGTTAGGGATTTTTGTAAATTTAGGATTTAGACCTCAAATTGATGTCGGATTGTGAAACTAATTACATAACCGGGCTCGTGGGTGAATGGGTGATTGGGTTTTGGTCCGAATCTCGGGTTTTGACCAAGCGTGTTTGGGGTTGACTTTTTTCCAAATCATTAAAGATTGAATCTTTTTTACTCATAGGTAGTTTCTAAAGCTTATTTTGAATTGTTTGAACGATATTTGATTAGATTCGATTGGTTTAGAGGAGGAGTTTAGAGGAAAGGCCCTGATTGAGCTTTGATTTGATTGTGGAGCGAGGTAAGTGTCCCGTTTAACCTTGACTTGAGGGATTAGGACTTGTTGGCTATTTGATATGTGATTAACGTGTGGGTAAAATGTATATGTGAGGTGACGAGCATTTATGCGTTGTTGTTGAGATAAAACATGCGGGTGGAACTTGTTTCCTTGTGATTTGTTGCCCTTTTTATTTATGATATCCATGCTTAGATTAGATTATTACTTATTTGATCATTCCTTTCGTAATTATTGCTTAAGTAGTAATGGTTGAGTATTTTGGAAGTTGAGGTTTGATATCTTGGAATCATATTTGACGTAAAGCACATTCTCCGCATTATTTATCTCCCGAATTTATATTATCTTTACTACATAGTAAGGGAGAGTGTTAAGGCACGAATGGTGATGCCGTGCCATTTCATTATCTCATTTACTTATTAATACATAGTGAGGAAGAGAAGTAAAGCACGAAGGGTGATGCCGTATCATCTATATCATTTATTCATTGTTACATGGTGAGATCGAGAGTAAAAGCACGAAGGGTTATGCCGTGCCATTTTATTTTACTTATGTCATCATTTCATGGTAAGGATGAGAGTAAAAGCACGAAGGGTGATGCCGTGCCATCTTTGTGCTGTATGTTTATCTGTCTTCATTGGTTGGTGAGTTACTTGGCTATCTTTTGATGTCATATCTGTCATAGTTATCGTATCTTTTCCCCCTTTCGCATGTCCCCTCCCAATTGTACCTTGTTAAATCTATGTTTTGTTACTGTTGTACATATATACATATTTGTACAGGTTTAATTACGTTAGTGTCCTGTCATAGCCTTGTCACTACCTCGTCGAGGTTAGGCTCGACACTTACGGAGTACATTGGGTCGGTTGTACTCATACTACACTTCTGCACTTCTTGTGCAGATTTTGGTATTGGTCCCAGTGGTGCGTGAGGTGCGTCATCTTGGATCATTGTATATGGAGACTTGAGGTGGATCTACTGGCCTCCGCAGACCTTAGAGTCTTCTTCCTCTTCCCTCTTTTTACTGTTCATTTCATTCGAAACAATTGGATTCATTTCAGAATTTGTTTGCAACACTTCTTCGGATCCTTGGGAGTAGATGTTATTACATGACTTATGCTGGTGTTGTATTAGATTGAGTCCCTATCTCTCGTTATTTTCCATCACCTTGTTTAAACTGTTAAAACTTGGCTAATCAACTATCTCACATCGGCTTGCCTAGCAAGTGGCTGTTAGGCGCCATCACCCCGAGGTTGGGATTCTGGGTCGTGACACGATGTCATTCGCCGGTTGGTTTGCTTAAACCCGGCGAGGCTAGATTATTGGGCATTGATTTAGTTCGTGATGCTTTAGAAAAGGTTAAGGTAATTCATGAGCGACTTCGTACAGCTCAGTCTAGACAAAAGAGTTATACGGACCTGAAGTATCAAAATGTGGGTTACATGGTGGGTGAGTAGGTTCTCCTCTGAGTGTCTCCTATGAAGGGCATGATGTGATTTGGGAAGAAGAGCAAGTTGAGCCCGAGTTTTATTGTCCCTTTTGAGATCTTGGAGAGAGTTGGGGAGGTTGCTTATAGGCTTGCATTGCCTCCTTGCCTAGCAGGGGTACATTTGGTATTTTATGTTTTCATGCTCGAAAGTACAATGAGGATAGGTCACATGTTTTAGAATTCATCACGGTACAACTTGATGAGAAATGAAGAAGAGCCGGTGGCTATTCTAGACTGGCAGGTTCGAAAGTTGAGGTCTAAGAGTTTTTGTTCTGTGAAAGTGCAATAGATACCCGCACCTTTTTACCAGTCCAGGTACTTTTCTATGTCTGTTCGAGGACGAACGTTTTTTAGAAGTGGAGAATGTGATGACCCGATAAGTCATTTTGAGTAATAACACCTTTTTATATGTTTCGAGACCTCCCGTAGCTCCATTTGATGTTATATGACTTGCATGTATGGTCCATGTAATTTTCGAAAAACATTTAAGTGAAATTTTGAAGAAAATATAATTTTTGACTTAAAATAAGGTTTGGATTTACCACGGTCAACGTTCTTAGTAAACGACATCGGATCGGTATTTTGACGATTCCATTAGGTTCGCATAATATTTTTGAACTTGTACACACATTTGGTTGTGGTCCCGGGTGACCCGAGCGCGTTTCACGCATTATGTGAAAAATTGCAAAAATGAGTTTCAAAGTTAAAATTTTGAGTTTAGATGATTGATTCTTGATATTTGATGTTATTTTAATGAATTTAATTAGCGAGCGAGTTTGTATAATGTTATTATACTTGGGTGGAGGTTCAGAAGTGAGCACAAGGGGCTCCGATGAGTTTCGAATATGTTTTGGTTGAGTTTGGAACTACTAAAGCTATGCAATTGTTGTGGTGAGGTTGCAGGTTGCGAGAACCTGATCGGAATTGCGAGCCTCGTATTTGCGATGCCAGGATCAAAAATGCGAAAGTGGGCTGGGACTGAGGACTTTGCAAATGTGAAGAGGTGATCGCATTTTATGGACTGGTGGGAGGTCGCATTTGCGATTTATTTGGCCACATTTACGATATTGGGGTCCTTGGCAAATGCGAAGGAGGGGTCGCATTTGCGAAATCTATGCACTGTTACAGTGTTCGCATTTGCGGATAATTGTTCGCATTGGCGGGCATCGCAATTGCGATACCTGGAATTGAGTAAAAGTTGGAAAAATCGGAACTTAGCTCATTTTACACCACTTTTCAATCCTAAACTCTCTAAAGGCGATTTTTGAAGAGGTTTTTCTTCCCAATTTCAATATTAAGCATCTTTAACTAGCTTTCAATCAATTTTAACAACTTTTCATGAATGTTTAACATCAAATCTATGAATTTCAAGGTAAAAATTAGGGGTTTTGGGTAGAATTTGGAAAATTGAGATTTAGACCTCAAATTGAGGTTGAATTTTGAAACAAATCATATAACCCGATTCGGGGGTCAATGGGTAATCGGAATTTGGTCCGAATCTCGAATTTCGACCAAGCGAGCTCGCGGTTGACTTTTGTTGACTTTTTCAAATATGACGAAAATTGATTCTTTTTTATTCGTGTGTAGTTTGTAAAGCTTATTTTGGATTGTTTGAATGATATTTGGCTAGATTCGGTTAGTTTGGAGGCTTGTTCTAAAGGAAAAGGCATGGTTGATTGTTGATTTTTGTTCCAGCATGAGGTAAGTATCATGGCTAACCTTGACTTGAGGAAAATAAGACTTAATTTCTCTATTTGCTACTTGATTTAAGTATGGGGATATCGTTTATGTAAGGTGACGAGTGTATATACGTTGTTATGGGTTAAGCATGCGGGGCGGGCTACTTAGTTATTTGTCTTCAATTACTTCATGCCTTCATTAATTCCATGTTACTACGTGTTATATGCTTTAATTGTTACTTGTCTTTACTTGTTAANATGGCTAACCTTGACTTGAGGAAAATAAGACTTAATTTCTCTATTTGCTACTTGATTTAAGTATGGGGATATCGTTTATGTAAGGTGACGAGTGTATATACGTTGTTATGGGTTAAGCATGCGGGGCGGGCTACTTAGTTATTTGTCTTCAATTACTTCATGCCTTCATT
>AWOL01S0379503.1:0-13912 GCA_000715115.1 Nicotiana otophora
TTCATTCCGAGTTGATCTATTATGTTTCGGCGTGAGTTTTGGAAGTTTAAAGTTCAAAGATCATTTGAGTTTGATTTGAGGTGCGATTCGTCGTTTCGTTGTTGTTATGTACGATTTGAGGCCTAGAATAGGTCTGTGTTATATTATGGAAATTGTTGGTATATTAGGACGGGGTTCCGAGGGGCTCGGGTGAGTTTCAACAAGGTTTAGGTCAGTTTTGAAAATTTTGGCTAAGGCTGGTTTGGCAGAGGTTCTGGTGTGACCGCACCTGCTGAGCTATGGGCACAAGTGCGNACTGAGGTCATTGCTGTTGTCGAATTATATGTTTAAATTGTAATTTCGTACTCAATCATATTCATTCATTGTATATCATATCTCTGTCTATATTGTTATTTATTGATACATCATATCATCATTTTGGGCTAGTTTAATGACATTGTAAGCCCGAGAGACTGGAGAAATTGATGACTGAGAGAGGCTGAGGGCCTGATTGTGAGTGATATTTATGGGATCGGGCTGCACGCCACAACATGTTTCTATTTATTTATGCCCGGGCCTGGCTTATTATAGCGCTTGGGTTGAAGAAGCCCCTCCGGAATCTGCACACCCACAGTGAGCGTAGTGGATATTATATTTGGGATGGAGTTCCCTCGGCATGGAATTGCCCTATCTATTCATATTTGGGATGGAGTTCCCTGGGCATGGAGTTGCCCTATACTTTTATATTTGGGATGGNGAGCCGCAAAAGCGGCAATGTCATCATAGAAGCGAAAGAAGACTAGGCTTCGAGTCTTCACAAATACGGAGGAAGAGGCGCACCTGCGAGTGCGCAGGAGTGAAAGCAGCGATCGCAGAAGCGAGAATTGACTTGGTTACTGTGGAGCGCGGATGCGGAAGTATTTTCGCAGGTGCGGACTTACACCTACGTGTGTGTGGTCACAGAAGCGGAGGCAGTGGAGCCTTGGGAAAACAGCAGGAGCGGAGGTTTTCTCGCACCTGTGAGACCGCAGGCGCGACTAAATGAGGCACAGGTGCGAAAGTGCTGGGCAAAGTATTAAGTTCAAGGGTGTCGTGATTTTCTTCATTGTTTTGGACATTTCAAACTCGGGCTTAGGTGATTTTCGAGAGGGATTTCGAAGGGATTCTTTAGGTAAGTCACTTGTGGCTAAATTTTCTCACTAATTATGTTTCCCCATTGAATTTCCCACCTAATTTGTATGTTTTTTGTGTAATTTTGGGAGTTTGAGGCAAGAGATTTTGAGAGATTAATTTGGGGATTTGAGTAACGATTTGGTGTTGGACTTTGGTAAATTTGGTATGGTTGAACTCGTAATTGAATGGGTCATCGAATTTTATAAGTTTTGGCGAGTTCCGAGGTGTGGAATTGGGTTGGACTTTTGGGTTGATTTTTGGCTTTTGATTAAAGATTCGACCTTTATCGATTGAGTTTGTTTCCTTTGGCATTATGTGATGTATTTGAGTTGCTTTTGGCTAATTTCAAGTCGTTTGGAGGTTGGTACGCGCGGGATTGCATTTTTGGAGCATTTCTTGGCCTGCTCGATATTGGATTTGGCTTGTTCGAGGTAAGTATCACTTCTACACTTGGAGCTGAGGATATGAACCCAGCTTATACGTGTTATGTTATTTGTTTGAAGGTGACGCACATGCTAAGTGGCGGGCGTGTGGGCGTACACCGTAGAAATTGTGACTCGGTCGATTCCGTATAGTTATTAGTCAATTGACTTGTATTTTCCATGTATTTTTCATGTGTTAGAGAAACTGAGTTGTGACTCATGTTAGAAATCATGCTTAGGCAAATGCTGGTATTATTGGGACCCACTGAGGTCATTGCTGTTGTCGAATTATATGTTTAAATTGTAATTTCGTACTCAATCATATTCATTCATTGTATATCATATCTCTGTCTATATTGTTATTTATTGATACATCATATCATCATTTTGGGCTAGTTTAATGACATTGTAAGCCCGAGAGACTGGAGAAATTGATGACTGAGAGAGGCTGAGGGCCTGATTGTGAGTGATATTTATGGGATCGGGCTGCACGCCATAACATGTTTCTATTTATTTATGCCCGGGCCTGGCTTATTATAGCGCTTGGGTTGAAGAAGCCCCTTCGGAATCTGCACACCCACAGTGAGCGTAGTGGATATTATATTTGGGATGGAGTTCCCTCGGCATGGAATTGCCCTATATATTCATATTTGGGATGGAGTTCCCTGGGCATGGAGTTGCCCTATACTTTTATATTTGGGATGGAGTTCCCTTGGCTGGATTAGCCCTATACAGTACTGCGTGACTGACTGTCAGTTTCTATTTATATTGAGGGATGGATCTTCCATGGGCTGGACCTGCCCCGTACAGTACAGTGAGATTGAGTACTCTGAGAGTATGAGTACATAAGTTCATCATTGAGATGCATTGCATTTGACATGCGTAATTGAGATACATGCATAGAGATGCATTTCCTCATGCTACCCGGTTTTGATGACATTCGTGATTTCACCCGTATATTGACATATAGGCATAGAGATGTATTTTCCTCATGCTATCTGAAAATCAAATACCTTATTTATTGTTGAAAGGTTTTCTTCAAAAGGTTTTTGGTAAAATCACAGTTTTCAAACTTATTCATATATTTACGAGGTTTTCGGTGAAATATATGGTATCTACTATTATACTTGAAAAGCATGCATATTTTTCGTAACGGTGAACAAGCTGAGCTATTTCTTATACCATCATTATTATATTGTTATGTGCTGATAGTGGTTATTGGAGTTGGACTCTGACCCTTGTCCCAGCTCGTCACTACTTTCAACCTAAGGTTAGGTTTGTTACTTATTGAGTATATGGGGTCGGTTGTACTCGTACTACACTTCTGCACCTTGCGTTCAGATGTTGGACGCTGATGTAGCAGCGTACGGCGGGAGCTGGATCTGAAGATGTACTTGCGTTCCAGTTATAGCTGCCTCTTGATCTTGGTAGCTTTAGTATTTCAGATCTGTTCATATATATTTCAGACAGATAGTGTATTTTATTTTAAACCAGCTTTGTAAACTCTATATCTTAGAAGTTCATGATTTGTACTACTAGTCCTTGGAAAATTCTTGCATAAAAGCAGTTGTATTATCATTTATTTTATTATAAAATCTCATTAAATTGGATAGTTGTTTATTGGCTTACCTGGCGGGTTAGGTTAGGTGCCATCACGACTAGTTGAATTTTGGGTCGTGACATGTACGGACAAATCACGTGCCAATAATATTATTATCTAGATCAGCACGGACAACTCACGTACTAAAAATATAACAACTGCACGGACAACTCATGTACAGCTAATCACAATCCATTTGGCGTGGTCACGGGCTCAATAGCACAATTCGCCCAGCGTGATCACAGTCACAATATCATAATCCGTCTGGCGTGGTCACAAACTACCAGTCCAAACCATATCACATAAAACAGATATGCAAGGATACATATATATGATCAAAGAACATCAAATTTCATGATCATGGACTGATATAAGTGACATGCTAAGGTATATGCATGTGCAAGTGTGATATCATAGCTCACAAATGGTGAATATATCAAAAATAGCAGCAATCAGGCTAAATCAGGAGATTAACCTCTATGCAACCTCAAACATGGCTCAAATAGCTCATAACATGGGGGTACAAAGAAGAAATACATCACACTATGATGCTTATCGATCAATTCAAGGCATGACATAGCCTAAGTACTACACCGAGCATGGATAAATACCCTGGTGCTCGCACATTGGCTCAGTCTCCACACATATGCGCATCACAAATAACTCAGGCAACTAGTACTTCAACCAAATTTAGGTAAGATACTTACCTCAGGCAAGACAAACAATACTCTAGAACGTCATCCCCCGCGAATCGATCTCCCAACGGCTCGAAACTAGCGAAAAGCAACTCAAAATTATCAAATAATGCCAAGGGAAACAAACCCAAAAAAAGTCGAATCTTTAATCAAATACTCAAAGTCAACCAAAAGGTCAATCTGGGCCCGCCTCCTGGAACACGACAAAACTCACAAATTCCGATAACTCATTCAATTAGGAGTTCAACCATACTAATTTCACTCAAGTCCGACACCGAATCGATGTTCAAAACCCAATTATTCACGTTAGGAAAGTTTATGCAAAAATCCCCAATTTCTCTTTTAAATTCATAATCAAAATGCCAAAACCGAAGATGGAATCATAGAATATAATCAAAATCGAGTTAAAATACTTACCCCAATTCATTTGATGAATATCGCCTGCAACTCAATCGAGTTCCATAACTCAAAATATGATAAAGTGATCCAACCTTCAAAATAGAGTACTTTATACACTGCTCCATGGGTACCTTTTAGTAACGCGGAAGAAGCCTCGCGTTCGCGAAGCACAAACTATAAATATAACTAACGAACGCGGACAAACCATCGCGAACGCGAAAAAGAACCCATCAAGTCTGCCCAGCCCCGCTCAACACTACGCGAACGCATAGACATGGTCGCGAACGCGATCTCCATAGCCTCAACCACCGCGAACGCGATCTCTATAGCACGAACGTGAAGAATAAACATCAAGCAGCTCCCAATGCACTACGCGATCGTGACTCAACCTTCATGATCGCGAAGAAGACCAGAACCAGCAGAATCCAGTAGTGCCAAAGAACATGAAAATGATCCAAAACTCATCCGAAACTCACTCGAGCCCCTCAGGGCCCGTCCAAACATGTCAATAAGTCACAAAATATAACACGGACCTACTTGAGGCCTCAAATCTCACATAAAAATAACAAAACCACGAATCGCACGTCAAATCAAACTTAATGAACTTTTGAACTTTCAACTTCCAATACCCATACCGAACCATATCAAATCAACTTGGAATGACCTCAAAATTATCACTCAGGTTCTAAATGGCATAATGAACCTATTCTAACTGCCGGGACAACAATCCAAACTCGATATCATCAAAGTCAACTCCCGGTCAAACTTATGAATATTCCAAACCTTCAAATTGCCAACTTTTGTCAAATAGTATTGAACCCTTCTATAAACATCAAAATGCAAATTCAGGCATACGCCCAAGTCCAACATTACCATACGGACCTAACGGAACCATCAAAATTTCGATCCGGGGTCAAATACACAAAATTCAAACTTGGTCAACTCTTCCAACTTAAAGCTTCTAAAATGAGAATCATTCTTCCAAATCAATTTTGAATCACCCGAAAACCAAAACCGACGATGCACGCAAGTCATATTACATCATAAGAAACTACTCATGCCCTCGAACCATCGAACAAAATGCAAATGCTCAAAACTACTAGTCGTATCGTTACAGAGGGTCTACCGGAAATAGCCTATCTACCTTGTCAATGTAGGGGTAAGGTCTACATACACACTATCCTCACCAGACCCCACTTGTGAGATTTTACTAAGCCTATTGTTATTGTTGTTGTATCATATTAGTCATATTACACTTCTTGTTAAGCGGATGCAGGGGTTGTTACCATTAACTCGTTATATTTAAAAGGAAAAATATGGGATTAGATTACAATATGAGAAATCGAACCCTCGCCAATAAGGTGAGAGTTCAGGTAGCCAACCAGCTAAGCTACTAAGATTTTACTATTAACTCGTTTGTGATGTCATCTCTTACCATGTCATTTATCACTTTTTAATTTGGCATAACATTTTTCTTGTGTTGTTGCAAATTGAATATACAATGTTTTAATCAATTAACCCGAAATGGTACTGTATAATCAATTTACCTTGATTTGTAACCCGAAATGGTACTGTATAATCAATTTACCTTGATTTGTAACCCGAAATGGTACTGTATATTGAGACTTGATTGTCATGTGAAGTCTTTTATATAAACTTCATCGCTATAAGAACATTGATTACATAATATTAGTAACAAGTTATCTTGTTGAAATTATGTAAAGTAATTTAGTCAACTAAAAGGAAAACATAAGTCTTAAAGGGAACAAATATTTGCAGCAATTTTCTAAAAGGAAGCTATCAGGGGATGCTAGTTGTCAACAATGGAGCGTATGAGGGCGGACCAAGGGATTGAAAAATGGATGCAATAGAGAAGAAGAGCTTATTGGGCTTTGTCTCTTTTGATTACTCAGATGGACTTATTTTGGGCCACCAAATTGGCTCCCTCTGCCCCCCTCCCCNTTATTAGAACAACTTATACATTATATCTGTTTTCTCCTCTCGTTTTTCTTTTTATTTTTTTCTACTTTTTAAATTTTATTTATTATTATTTCTAAATTAGTTTTTTCTCTATTTCCTTTTTTTATAATCTAATTCTACACGCCTTTTTGGCTCTTTTATTTTTGTTATTTTTTATTTTTTCTTCTCTTCTTTTTATTATATCAATAAAAAAGACAACTAATATAGCTTTTTTTATTTTTTTATTTTTTTTCTATATTAATTATCAGAAAATAACTTATTCTAACATATGGTATACCGAAAATAATATATTAGTAGCAGTTAAAGTATGCTATAGTATACTATGACACCCACATGGTATATATCTTATACTGACTAGGTATCATAGAGGACTGGTTCATTTCTTTAAAAAAATACTCATTAGTCCTCTATGATACTCACATGGTATATGTTATAAACTGATAAGGTATCAGAAGTCTAGTTCATTCGTTCCATAAAAATACTCAATCCTCTATGATACCAACAAGTATATATCATATACTAACAGGGTATCATAGAGGTCTAGTTCATTTCTTCTAGATACACTCAGTCCTTTATGAACCCACATTGGTATATATCATATATTGACAGGGTATCATAGAGGTATAGATCATTCCTTCTAAAACGATACCCAATACTCTATGATACCAATACGGTATATGTCATATACTGACAGGGTAGCATAGAGGTTTGATTTATTCCTTCCAGAAATACACTCAGTCCTCTATATAATATGCTATTGTAGAATATTATATAATATTACTGTATATTATTATAGTATATTATACATTGTTATAGTATGATGTTGTAGTACATTATATATTATTACAGTATAATATTATAGCATAATGAATACTATTAGAGTATAATGTTATTGTATATTTGATATTTAACTTAAAATATATATATTTATATGTATATCGCTTCGCATTTTACTCGTGTTTCGTAGATTTCAAATGTGAAATATATTGATTTATTCTAATTTGTGGTGTTTTTATGTGTAGGAATCATCCAGAGAAAATATGGGGTATAATATACGAGATTAGAGCCAAAAAGGAGAAAAATAGAAAATGGTCATTTGTAGCGCCACAAGCAGCATGGGGCGCTACTTGTGGCGCAGAAGTCAGAAAGAAAACATTCCCAGCGCCAGGGATAGTGCCTCACGCTACCCTGGGCGCTGGTGATGGGAAGTCTCTCCTATTTCATCTGAGACAAGGTTATTTTGGTCCAAGACCTCACCGACGCGTATAAAAGCAAGTTTAAGACTATTTCGATAAGGGAGACGCCACTTTGAAGCAAAAGTACACATGAGGAACATCCGGGAGCAAGGATATCTCAGTTTTCTTCATCTTTTCTTAGTATTCTCAATTATTCAACACTTGTGAATTGTGTTTGATATTATCATGAGTGGCTAAAACCCATAGTCCTGGGGTTGTGATTTAGCCGTGAATATTGTTGTTTAAAGTTGACTTAACCTTGATTACAATTCACTAATATATGGTTATTTCTTCAATTCTGTAATTAATTCCTTAATTGTCTGGCCAACAGTTAGGTTCTATTTACTATATATGCTATGCTTGGAAAAGCTAGGTTTATGATTAGATAAGAATTGAAGAGAGCATGATCTTAACTCTGAGTAAGGGGAGGATTTATGGTTAGGAGAGGAATATACCTAGTCACCGTGCTTAATTAAATATCGTAAACTTAATGTGTTCTTAATAGATTGATTCCATAAGACTATAGAGGTTAATCAATTTTGGATAGGCTAGTAGGAATTCGGGAGAATACTACGAGAGCAATTGTTCGATTAATTAGAAACCATGAGTGAATTATATGAAATGGAGAGTTAATTAGAGCACAATAAGATTGATGAGTCGATCACAACCCTGGAATATTTGTCTCTACTGAATACACAACAACTATTTTGCTGCTTGATAATTTAGTTACTTATTAGAATTATTGCTTAGAATAATCACACTTTTGAACTCTGATTGACTTGACTGAATAATAATCTTGGTGAAACTAGTGGGTAGTTAACACAAGTCTCTGTGGGTTCGACACTCAACTTATTATTTTATTACTTGTACGACCACGTATAATTGCGTATGTGTTTGGGAGCAACAAGTTTTTGGCGCCATTGCCGGGGACTTGAATATTGACTACTTTTTAGTTTTTACTTTAGTTGTATATTTCGTCAAGTCTAACGTTTCTTATTGGTTGCTCTACTTTCAGAACATTGATTGAATGTGAAGGGTCAGAAGTTAGGATAAACTTCAAGGCTTTGACCCCGAACCTGAGAGAATATTTTACTAGAGGTTGAGGGAAGAAAGGGACACAGATAATCCCGAGGCACTTGTTCAATTTCTTGTGGACATGGAAGAGGAGAAACATATGGATGTTCAGGAGGTGGCGATGCCCAGGATTGCTAATGTCACCTCCAGCATCGTGAAGCACAGAATCACTGGGCACTATGAACTGAAACAAAGCATGATCCAGCTATTACATGTGAATGTGCAGTTTATGGCTCTTCCACACGAGGATCCACAATAGCACATCCTAAACTTCTTGGAGATTAGTGATACTTATATCAATAACGGAGTCACTCCAAACTATGTGAGGCTCATACTATTCCCGTTCTCTCTATTGGGCGAAGCAAAGCGATGGTGGAAGGCGAAATCAGCTAATTCTATTACATCATGGAATGATCTGGCGAGGAAATATTTGGCAAGGTTCTTTCCTTCAGGCAAAGCTGCAAAGATCAGAAGTGAGATAGTCACCTTTAAATAGAAATCGGGAGAGTCTTTATACTCAGCTTGGGAAAGGTTCACGGGGATGCTCAGAGACCATCCTCATCACAATCAGACAAATGAAGTTTTAGCTCACACTTTCATAGAAGGGCTACATCCTAAGACAAAGATTGTGGTGTATGGTGCAGTGGGAGGTTAATTGTTGGAGAAAAGCTTCGATGAGATATATGCGTTATTGAACAAATTCTACAAAAGCAATCTTGATTGGAAATGAGAGATGGGAAGACACAGTGCAAATATCTACAGGGGTTCTCGAGTTAGATGTCATCTCTACATTATCAGCGCAGGTTACCACATTGCCCAACCAAGTCAATAAGATGACCTTGGTTATTAACAAGCAACAAGCTCGGCCAGTACAACAGGTTTAAATATTTTGTGAAGTTTGTGGAGAGGGTCACACGAGAGACTTATGCCTAGTTAATCCAGAGTCTGTCCATTTTGTGGGTAATGCAAATAAGGTCCAGACAAATCAGTATGGGAACACTTACAATACTAACTGGAGGAACCACCCAAACTTCTCTTGGGGTGGAAACTAAGGTGCTCAGAATCAGTATAGGCCACAAGCTCCTCAACAGCAGTATAGACCACCTCATGCTGATCAACCTACAAACCCGATGAGTCACATTGAAGAGATACTAAAGAAATAAATGGATGACCAGCATGCGCAGGCAGCAGCCCACGCTGCAGCGATTCGAAATTTGGAGAGACAAGTGGGGAAACTTGCCAGTGCCCAAAATACTCGACCAGTTGGGGCTCTTCCAAGCGACACTGAGGCTAATCCTAAGGCATCTATTAATGATGTGTCACTGAGGAATGGGAGACATTTAAAAGAAGTCTCATCGAAAAAGAGAAAGTAAGTGACGTTTAATGAAAAACCAGCCACCATAGAAGCATAATCAGAAAAAGCAAAGGAGTTAGAGAAGCCAACTGAAGAGGTGGTGGCTAAGAAACCCCCACCATTAGTTGCAAGGCCACCAACTCCGTTCCCTCAGAGATTTCAGAAAGTGAAGGATAACGCCGCTTATAAAAAGTTTCTTGATATTTTGAAGCAAGTGCAAATCAATATACCGCTGGTGGACATTTTGCATGAAGTGCCCAAATATGCCAAATACATCAAGTACATAGTGGAAAATAAGAGGATGTTGACAGAGTTCAAGACTGTGGCACTCACTGAAGAATGTAGCTCAAGAATTCAAAGCAAGCCACCTCATAAATTGAAGGATCCAGGTAGTTTCACTATCCAAATCTCGATTGGTAAGCACGCCGTCGGGTCAGCTTTGTATGATCTTGGGGCGAGCATCAATTTGATGCTGCTATCTGTGTTTAGACAGTTGGGGTTGGGTGAGCTGCGCCCAAACACTATGATTTTACAGTTGGCTAATCGCTCCATTGCTCATCCTTAAGGAGTGATTGAAGATGTCTTATATCAAGTGTTATATCCCTATTTCTCACAGCAACTGGGTAAGCCCAGTGCAATGTGTGCTTAAAAAGGGAGGGATGACTATTGTAGAGAATGAGAAAAATGAGATAATTCCTACTCGCACCGTGACGGGGTAGAGAGTTTGCATTGACTATAGAAGGCTCAACAAGGCAACCCGCAAGGACCACTTCCCACTTCCATTCATTGACTAAATATCAGACAGACTGGCAGGCCATGAATATTATTGCTTCCTTGATGGTTATTCGGGGTACAACCAAATTGTCATATGCCCAGAGGATCAGGAGAAGACCACTTTTACATGTCCTTATGATACTTTTGCTTTCAAGTGAATGGCGTTTGGTCTTTGTAATGCAATGGCCACTTTCCATATGTGTATGATGGCTATTTTCACTAATATGATGGATGATTTTTCAATCTTTGGGTCTTCTTATGATGACTGTTTGAAGCATTTGAGCAAGGTGTTGGCCACAAATCTAGTGCTAAATTGAGAAAAATGGCATTTTATGGAACAAGAAGGCATCATGTTGGGCCATAGAGTGTCAAGGAGCGGCATTGAGGTTGATAAGGCAAAGGTGGAGGCGGTTGAAAAATTACCTCCACCCATTTCTGTGAAGGGTATCCGGAGTTTCTTGGGACACGCACGGTTCTATAGACGCTTTAATAAAGATTTTTCAAAAATTGCTACTTCGTTGTGAAGGTTGCTTGAAATGGATGTGACCTTCAATTTTGATGAAGCCTACCTGAAGGCATTCGAGGAGCTCAACAAGAAGCTGGTAACTGCCTCATTATTGTGGCACCGGGTTTGTTCTTACCATTTAAACTTATGTGCGATGCAAGTGACCATGTTATTGGGGCGGTGCTAGGCTAGAGGAAGGACAAGATATTTTACTCCATTTACTATGCGAGTAAGGCTCTTAATGATGCACAACTGAATTACACCACCACTGAAAAGGAGTTGTTGGCCACTGTGTGGGCCTTTGAGAAATTCCGAACATACTTGGTGGGAACAAAAGTCATATTCCATACAATCATGTGGCAATCAGGTATCTACTTACAAAAAAAGAATCCAAGGCTAGATTGATGCACTGTGTTTTGTTGTTGTAGGAATGTAATGTAGAAATACGAGATCGGAAGGGCACAGAAAACCAAGTAGTCGACCATCTATCAAGGCTGGAAAAGCATAAGCACGTGGATGAAGGTGGACAAATAAGGATGCATTTCCTGATGAGTAACTTTTTGCTATCACCCAAGGCCTTCCCCCATGGTATGCGGACTATATAAATTATCTTATGAGTGGGGTACTTCCTCCTGAAATTGAATTTGAAGCGAGAGAGAGATTTCTACATGATGTAAACTTCTACTATTGGGATGACCCATTCTCGTACAAATAATGTGTTGATCAGTTGATGAGGAGGTTCATTCCGGAAAAGGAGATGGAATTAGTGTTGTATGATTGTCATGTGTTGCCTTATGGGGGCCATCATGGAGGCGATAGGAAAGTTGCGAAGATGCTACAATCTGGATATTTTTGGTCAACATTGTTCAAGGATGCCCCATGCATTTGTTAAGAAGTGTGACTAGTGTCAAAGAATAGGAACAATTACAAAGAGGCATGATATGCCTTTGAATAATATCCTGGAGGTAGAGATTTTTGATGTGTGAGGGATAGACTTTGTGGGACCGTTCTCATTGTCTAGAGGAAACAAATATATCTTGCTAGCGGTTGACTTCATGTCAAAATGGGTAGAGGCGATCGCATTGCCAACCAATGATGCCAAGGTGATAACTGCTTTTGTGAAGAAGAACATATTCTCGAGGTTTGGGACTCCACGTGCCTTGATTAGTGATGAAGGGACACATTTTTTTACTCGGCTGTTGAATAACCTTCTAGCTAAATATGGGGTCCGCCACAGAGTTGCCACGACATATCATCCGCAAAAAAGTGGACAAGCTGAGTTGTCCAACAGAGAAATAAAGCAAATATTAGAGAAGACAGTGAGTGTCAATAGGAAAGATTGGGCTGCAAAGTTAGATGATACCTTGTGGGCATATAGAATAGCATACAAAACACCATTGGGGCGTCACCGTATAAGCTTGTTGATGAGAAGGCATGTCACTCACATGCTGAACTTGAACACAATGCGTACTAGCCATTAAAAAGTTGAATATGGACTTTGAAGTCGCGGGCAAGAAGAGGCTCATGCAGTTGAATGAGTTAGATGAGTTCAGGCTGCACTCTTATAAAAATGCTAAGCTTTGCAAGGAGAAGACAAAATGATGGCATGACAAGTTTATCAAGACACGTCACATTGAACCGGGCCAAAAAGTACTATTGTTCAATTCTAGGCTAAAGATATTTCCTGTGAAGTTAAAATCGAGGTGGTCAGGTCCATTTGAGGTGGTGAGAGTTACTCCTTATGGTGCAATTGAGCTGCGCGCTTTAAATGGTGAAAGAAATATTTTAGTGAATGGAAAAAGAGTCAAGCACTATTATGGAGGAATCATTGATTGTTGGAAGACCAAAGTAGTACTCACTGATGAGTAATCAAGGCCATGCGTCGTGCCGTGACGTTAAATCAGGCATTTGTTGGGAGGCAACCCAATTTTATTGCTTTCATAACTTAGTTTTTCAATTTTTTAGTTAGAGTAGATTAGAGTTTTTGTTTTCTTTCTAGGCATAGAAATCATAGATTTCTGGTGTGGGGGTATGTAAATTGAATATATAAAGTGCTCGGGGGATCGGCAATTTCATTCAAAAAAATATATTTAAAATCGGCAGAACAACTCCCAACGCTACCTGGGCCGCACTTTACAATGTCTCCAATTCCCCCACCGCCAGGCCAAGCGTGGAGCGCTAGGCTGGGGGTCATGTATGTAAGTTTTTTATTTTCTTTTTTCTTTTTCTTTTTTTATTTGTTTATTAACCCATTCACATACAACCCGACCCAAATACTCGTTTCTACTCACCCCTTAACCTATCTCCTAATACCCATATCCATCTTTCCCTTAAATTAAAACAAACTCTAACCCCCTAAACTCTAATTTCTCTCTCTCTTTGTAACTCTCTCTCTCTCTCTCTCTCTCTCTCTCTCTCTGAAAGCACTCTGCTCGCGCCTCTCCCTTTCTCGCTTTCTCTAAAGTTTTCAAGTTTCTCTTGCTTTCATCGTAATTCCTTCAGGTATGTTCTCTTCTTCTTATTTGTCTTTTATTTGGTAGATGATAAAAACACCCCTTCCCAAATTCCCCCATAATTGATTCTTTAAAACTCCTTTTNGTGGTGAGAGTTACTCCTTATGGTGCAATTGAGCTGCGCGCTTTAAATGGTGAAAGAAATGTTTTAGTGAATGGAAAAAGAGTCAAGCACTATTATGGAGGAATCATTGATTGTTGGAAGACCA
>AWOL01S0379728.1:0-12312 GCA_000715115.1 Nicotiana otophora
AATTATAGAGGCAATGCTTAGCCTCATGCAAGAAGAGGAGACAATGCTTAGTCTCGATACAAGAAAATGTAGTGCTTAGCCTTATGCAATTAGGGAGACAATGCTTAGCCTCATGCAAGAAGAGGAGATATGGATTAGTCTCGATGCAAGGGAAGGCAGAGCTTAGCCTTGTGCAATTATGGAGGCAATGATTAGCCTCATGCAAGAAGAAGAGACAGTGCTTTGTCTCATACAATTAGGAGACAATGCTTAGTCTCATGCAATTAGGGAGGCAATGCTTAGCCTCATGCAAGAAAAGGAGACAATGCTTAGTCTCATGCAATTAGGAGACAGTACTTAGTCTCATGCAAAGAAAGGCAATGCTTAGCCTTATGCAATTGAGGAGGTAGGGCTTAGCCTCATGCAAAGAAAACGATGAGTGATATTATAGTATTTCTTAGCTAGAGGTGCTTGTGATAGATAATTTGCTATCTTGAAGTAGTGACCTGATGTATCTGCATGTATTATTGTCTTACTGTGCCTGCATCCAAAGACAAATTATGAGTTTTGTGGGGGGAAGGTTGGTTCGCTCCTTTGTCTTCTTCTTTTCCNCAGTGCTTAGTCCCGATGCAAGGAAAGGAGACAGTGCTTAGTCTCGATGCAAGGAAAGGCAGGGCTTAGCCTTATGCAATTATAGAGGCAATGCTTAGCCTCATGCAAGAAGAGGAGACAATGCTTAGTCTCGATACAAGGAAATGTAGTGCTTAGCCTTATGCAATTAGGGAGGCAATGCTTAGCCTCATGCAAGAAGAGGAGACATGGATTAGTCTCGATGCAAGGGAAGGCAGAGCTTAGCCTTGTGCAATTATGGAGGCAATGATTAGCCTCATGCAAGAAGAAGAGACAATGCTTTGTCTCATACAATTAGGAGACAATGCTTAGTCTCATGCAATTAGGGAGGCAATGCTTAGCCTCATGCAAGAAAAGGAGACAATGCTTAGTCTCATGCAATTAGGAGACAGTACTTAGTCTCATGCAAAGAAAGGCAATGCTTAGCCTTATGCAATTGAGGAGGTAGGGCTTAGCCTCATGCAAAGAAAACGATGAGTGATATTATAGTATTTCTTAGCTAGAGGTGCTTGTGATAGATAATTTGCTATCTTGAAGTAGTGACCTGATGTATCTGCATGTATTATTGTCTTACTGTGCCTGCATCCAAAGACAAATTATGAGTTTTGTGGGGGGAAGGTTGGTTCGCTCCTTTGTCTTCTTCTTTTCCCGTGCTCCTGTCTTGGAATCCTGTTTTGAGTTAGCCTGGGTAGCATCTGGCAGTTTATAAAAAATAAAGTTTTCAAAACATATGCATGTGTTTGATGAATGTAGTTATTTAAAATATAGTAGTATGCAATATCAAGTAAGCTAGATGAACCAATGATTGTGACATTTTTTAGAGACACTGCGACCTCCTTGCTTTAGAATTTTGAGGGTCCTCAAAATTCTGCCCCAGTTTCTGACCATGGTAAAATGAAGATTTTATTGAGATGTGACCGAATCACAGGGCTTCTTATGTATCCCCTCTTAAACGGGAATCAGGTCAAGCGTAGTTCAGTTACATCAGATGAACAACTGTAAACAATCTAAACATAGTATCTTTTGACTACGTCTGAGTTGATAGGTTTTGGCCAAATTGCTCCGTCCATTTCTGCAAGTATGAGCGCTCCTCCTTTTAGTACTCTGTGAACCATGTAGGGTCCTTGCCAATTGGGTGAAAATTTCCTTTTGGCTTCATCTTGATACGGGAAGATCCGCTTCAGCACCAGCTGCCCCAGTGTGAATTGTCTAGGCCTGACCCTTTTGTTGAAAGCTCTGGACATTCTGTTTTGGTAAAGTTGACCGTGGCATACCACATTCATTCTTTTCCCGTCAATAAGAGCCAGTTGTTCATAACGACTTCGTATCTATTCTGCATCACTGAGTCCAGCCTCTTGTATGATTCTTAAAGAAGGAATTTCTACTTCAGCAGGAATAACAACTTCAGTATTGTAGACTAGCAAATAAGGGGTTGCCCCGGTTGATGTGCGAACTGTGGTACGATATCCAAGTAGAGCAAACGGTAACTTCTCGTGCCATTGCTTGTGATTATAACTTCTCGTGCCATTGCTTGTGATTATCTACCATCTTCCTTAATATCTTCTTGATGTTCTTATTGGCGGCTTCCACAGCTCCATTCATTTGCGGTTGTATGCAGTGGAATTCTTATGCTTGATCTTTAAGGTTTCACACATGGATCTCATCAAATCATTATTAAGGTTGGCGGCATTGTTGGTGATGATTGATTCCGGCATCCCAAATCGACAAACAATACGATCCCTAACGAAATCTGCGATGACCTTCTTAGTTACAGCCTTGTAAGATGTGGCTTCAACCCATTTTGTGAAATAGTCTATGGCCACTAGAATGAACCTGTGCCCATTTGAATCGGCGGGTTTGATGGACCGATGAAATCCATCCCCCAAGCGGAGAAAGGCCAAGGTGCACTTGTTGCATTGAGTTTATTGGGTGGCACTCGTATCATATCCGCATGTACTTGGCATTGATGACACTTTTGGACATACCTGATGCAGTCCGTTTCCATAGTCATCCAAAAATATCCTGCTCTTAATATATTTTTAGCTAAAACAAAGCCATTCATGTGTGGTCCGCAAGTTCCGGCATGTATTTCTTCGAGCAATTTGAATGCTTCCTTGGCGTTGACACACCGTAATAATCCCAAATCTGGAGTCCTTCTGTACAGAATTCCTCCACTTTGGAAGAAGTGGTTAGATAATCTTTGGAGTGTGCGTTTCTGAGTATAATTTGTGTGTTCCGGGTATTCTCCTTTTGCCAAGTATTCTTTGATGTCATGGAACCACGGATTCCCATCAGTTTCTTCTTCAACATGAGCACAATAAGATGGCTGATTATGGATCCCCACTAGAATAAGATCGATAAAATTCTTGTCTGGGTGTTGTATCATGGAAAATAGAGTGGCCAACGCATATGCGAACTCATTCTGGATTCTCGGAACATGTTTGAACTCTATCTTTGTGAATCTCTTCATCAATTCTGGTACATGGTACAAATACGGCAATATTTTGGTATTCTTCGTAGCCCAATTTCCTAGAACCTGGTGTACCAAAAGGTCTGAGTCACCAATTACTAGCAATTCCTGAATGTTCATGTCAATGACCAACTTGAGTCCCAAGATGCAAGCCTCATATACTGCCATATTATTGGTGCACGAAAAATTAAGTTTTGCGGATACCGGATAGTGTTGACCTATCTATGATACCAAAACTACTCCAATACCCAGTCCCTTGAAATTTTCAGCCCCATCGAAGAACATTCTCCAATCATCGTATGTTTCAGTGATATCTTCTCCTACAAATGATACCTCTTCATCAGGACAGTACGTTTTCAGTGGTTCGTGTTCTCCTCCTACAGGATTTTCTGCCAGATGTTCCGTCAATGCCTGTCCCTTGATAGCTTTCTGAGTTATATAGATGTTGTCAAACTCACTTAATAGTATCTGCCATTTTTCCAGATTCCCCATAGGCATGGGTTTCTGGAAAATATATTTTAGAGGATCCATCCTTGATATAGGATATGTGGTGTAGGCATCGAAGTAGTGCCTCAACTTTTGAGCTATCCATGTTAGAGCACAGCAGGTGCGTTCCAGCAAACAATATTGTGCTTCATAGGGTGTGAACTTCTTACTCAAATAGTATATGGCCTATTCTTTCCTTCCTGTCTTATCGTGTTGTCCCAAGACACAACCGAAAGCCCCATCTAGTACAGATAAATAGAGTAGCAGGGGCCTTTCAGGTTCTGGCGGGACCAGGACTGGTGGTGTGGACAAATATTCCTTGATTTTATCAATGGCTTTCTGACATTCTTCAGTCCAACTTGTTGCAGCATCCTTCTTCAACATTTTGAAAATTGGATCACAGATCACAGTTGATTGTGCTATGAAACGGCTGATGTAATTGAGACGCCCTAAGAAACTCATCACATCTTTCTTGTTCTTTGGAGGTGGCAAGTCTTGGATAGCCTTGACCTTTGACGGGTCTAACTCAATTCCTCGGTGGCTAACGATAAACCCTAACAACTTTCCAGCAGGGACTCCAAAGGCACATTTCGCGGGATTCAGTTTCAAATTATACCTTCGAAGTCGAACAAAGAATTTCCTCAAATCTGCTATATGATCTGTATCCTTCTTAGATTTGACGATGACGTCATCATGTACACTTCTATCTCCTTGTGTATTATGTCATGGAAAATGGTTGTCATGGCCCTCATATAAGTGGCTCCAACATTCTTCAGACCAAACTGCATCATTTTGTAGCAATACACTCCCCATGGAGTAATAAAGGCTGTCTTTTCGGCATCCTCTTCATCCATCCAGATCTAATGAAATCCCGCGAAGCAATCCACAAAAGACTGGATTTCATGCTTGGCACAGTTGTCGATCAATATGTGTATATTGGGCAATGGAAAATCATCTTTGGGACTTGCTTTGCTTAAATTTCGATAGTCGACACATACTCTGAACTTTCCATCTTTCTTCAGAATTGGCACGATGTTAGCCAACCAGGTTGGATATTCAATCACTCTGAGAACCTTAGCTTTGATCTGCTTGGTGACTTCCTCTTTTATTTTCGGACTCATATCTGGCTTGAACTTTCTGAGCTTCTGCTTTAGAGGCAACATAGGGTTGGTCGGTAGCTTATGAACCACTATAGACGTGCTCAAACCGGTCATATCATCATAGGACCATGCAAAAATATCCTCGTACTCTTTCAAAAAATAGATGAATTCTTCTTTCTATGACGGCGATAGGTGAATGCTTACGCGAGTTTCCTTGACTGTTTTGGAGTCTCCCAAATTGGCTATTTCACTCTTATCCAAATTGGACTTAGGCTTGTTTTCAAAATTTTCCACTTCTCTAACAATCTCTTCGGGTATTATAGCTTCTTCCACATCATCTGAATCACTATCCGTATGTTGTGTTATCTCATTACATGTCACAGTCGTAGGTTCATCAGGGTAAGTAATAATAACGCTATAGAGAGAAAATGTAAAGGATAATAATAAATACTAAAACAACAATCCATTGATAAATATTAAAACATCAAACAAATATAGTTCAATGATTCGAACAATTATTCAAAACGAAACCGTTTAAAACAAAATACTGAAAATGTCTTAAATGCCCATAAAATTATTTTCAAAATAAATGATGCTAATTGCCAGGCTACCTAGGAACTCGACGGGCCCTTGATGGTGCATCAGTTCAATTCTTGAGAACAACTCCCTTCTCTATTGTCTGAATGATAAGTCCTTCCTCCTCCACCTCCTCAACTATCGCATTGCAGTCCATGTCATCATCCTCCAGGAACAGTTTCCTTATGCCAGCTAGAACTTTATCTTCTTCGGACCCCCACATCATGCCGGCTTGATGAAATGACTAGCTCAAATGTGGTACCGACTTCTCTAGAGGGTAAGAAGGACCACGCCATGGCGGCGACCAATTTTGATATTCGTGCCAGGTGTACTCATACCCAAGCCCAAAGGTTGTGCCGTGACGCTTTGGCTGTATTAGTTTGGTGATACCTTGGATATTCTTACTAAGACCCTTATCAGGTTCATACCTTTCCTATGCCAATATGTTTTCTATTATGCTGCTCCACCATTTATCTTTCTCAATTGCGTTGACACGCTCGATGTGATGGTATATTTCTCCACCTAACTTCCTTCTATTCTCGACAACCGAAACAGTTTGATGGTGTAAATGGGATTACTTCCGTCCCCATGGATGATTACTTCCTGATGGTTCCATTAGAACTTCACGGCCTGATGTAGAGTAGAAGCTACGACCCCAGCAACATGTATCCAAGGTCGTCCTAACAACAGATTGTATGTGGCGGATATATCTAACACTTAAAACTCAACATCAAACCAGGTCGGGCCCATCTGTAAGCAGAGGTTGGTCTCCCCAATTGTGGCCCTTTGGGACCCATCGAATGCTTTCACGTTTATACTCCCTGCTTGTATCTCATGCAGATCCTTACCCAATCTTTTCAAAGTAGTTAGCGGATAGATGTTGAGACTTGAACCCCCGTCTATCNGTGGAAAATGGTTGTCATGGCCCTCATATAAGTGGCTCCAACATTCTTCAGACCAAACTGCATCATTTTGTAGCAATACACTCCCCATGGAGTAATAAAGGCTGTCTTTTCGGCATCCTCTTCATCCATCCAGATCTAATGAAATCCCGCGAAGCAATCCACAAAAGACTGGATTTCATGCTTGGCACAGTTGTCGATCAATATGTGTATATTGGGCAATGGAAAATCATCTTTGGGACTTGCTTTGCTTAAATTTCGATAGTCGACACATACTCTGAACTTTCCATNCCGGCGGTAGTTCGTCTTCGTGAAAAGTGATCTTGTGGCTTTCCAACACTTGCCCTACCATATTGGCCATTTCTCCACTGGTAATGTTATTAGGTACATAGGCTTCGTTCAACACCTTCATCAAGGCATTCCTATGCGCCTCAGAGTTTTGAGCAGTGATAAAATAGATATTTGAGCAGGGGTTTTGTTTAGATGATCAACCACAAAATATTCTCTTGCCTGCACCTTTCTCCAAAGTTCATCTGGGCCAGTCTCAATGACAGGCGGCTTAGAAGCGGCTTCTTTTCTTGTTCCTCCCAAATGTTCGGGTGTATAAACCCTACCAGTTCTGGTCATGCCNTCTTTCTTCAGAATTGGCACGATGTTAGCCAACCAGGTTGGATATTCAATCACTCTGAGAACCTTAGCTTTGATCTGCTTGGTGACTTCCTCTTTTATTTTCGGACTCATATCTGGCTTGAACTTTCTGAGCTTCTGCTTTAGAGGCAACATAGGGTTGGTCGGTAGCTTATGAACCACTATAGACGTGCTCAAACCGGTCATATCATCATAGGACCATGCAAAAATATCCTCGTACTCTTTCAAAAAATAGATGAATTCTTCTTTCTATGACGGCGATAGGTGAATGCTTACGCGAGTTTCCTTGACTGTTTTGGAGTCTCCCAAATTGGCTATTTCACTCTTATCCAAATTGGACTTAGGCTTGTTTTCAAAATTTTCCACTTCTCTAACAATCTCTTCGGGTATTATAGCTTCTTCCACATCATCTGAATCACTATCCGTATGTTGTGTTATCTCATTACATGTCACAGTCGTAGGTTCATCAGGGTAAGTAATAATAACGCTATAGAGAGAAAATGTAAAGGATAATAATAAATACTAAAACAACAATCCATTGATAAATATTAAAACATCAAACAAATATAGTTCAATGATTCGAACAATTATTCAAAACGAAACCGTTTAAAACAAAATACTGAAAATGTCTTAAATGCCCATAAAATTATTTTCAAAATAAATGATGCTAATTGCCAGGCTACCTAGGAACTCGACGGGCCCTTGATGGTGCATCAGTTCAATTCTTGAGAACAACTCCCTTCTCTATTGTCTGAATGATAAGTCCTTCCTCCTCCACCTCCTCAACTATCGCATTGCAGTCCATGTCATCATCCTCCAGGAACAGTTTCCTTATGCCAGCTAGAACTTTATCTTCTTCGGACCCCCACATCATGCCGGCTTGATGAAATGACTAGCTCAAATGTGGTACCGACTTCTCTAGAGGGTAAGAAGGACCACGCCATGGCGGCGACCAATTNCACAGTCGTAGGTTCATCAGGGTAAGTAATAATAACGCTATAGAGAGAAAATGTAAAGGATAATAATAAATACTAAAACAACAATCCATTGATAAATATAAAACATCAAACAAATGTAGTTCAATGATTCGAACAATTATTCAAAACGAAACCGTTTAAAACAAAATACTGAAAATGTCTTAAATGCCCATAAAATTATTTTTAAAATAAATGATGCTAATTGCCAGGCTACCTAGGAACTCGACGGGCCCTTGATGGTGCATCAGTCCAATTCTTGAGAACAACTCCCTTCTCTATTGTCTGAATGATAAGTCCTTCCTCCTCCACCTCCTCAACTATCGCATTGCAGTCCATGTCCTCATCCTCCAGGAACAGTTTCCTTATGCCAGCTAGAACTTCATCTTCTTCGGACCCCCACATCATGCCGGCTTGATGAAATGACTAGCTCAAATGTGGTACCGACTTCTCTAGAGGGTAAGAAGGACCACGCCATGGCGGCGACCAATTTTGATATTCGTGCCAGGTGTACTCATACCCAAGCCCAAAGGTTGTGCCGTGACGCTTTGGCTGTATTAGTTTGGTGATACCTTGGATATTCTTACTAAGACCCTTATCAGGTTCATACCTTTCCCATGCCAATATGTTTTCTATTATGCTGCTCCACCATTTATCTTTCTCAATTGCGTTGACACGCTCGATGTGATGGTTTATTTCTCCACCTAACTTCCTTCTATTCTCGACAACCGAAACAGTTTGATGGTGTAAATGGGATTACTTCCGTCCCCATGGATGATTACTTCCTGATGGTTCCATTAGAACTTCACGGCCTGATGTAGAGTAGAAGCTACGACCCCAGCAACATGTATCCAAGGTCGTCCTAACAACAGATTGTATGTGGCGGATATATCTGACACTTAAAACTCAACATCAAACCAGGTCGGGCCCATCTGTAAGCAGAGGTTGGTCTCCCCAATTGTGGCCCTTTGGGACCCATCGAATGCTTTCACGTTTATACTCCCTGCTCGTATCTCATGCATATCCTTACCCAATCTTTTCAAAGTAGTTAGCGGATAGATGTTGAGACTTGAACCCCCGTCTATCAAGACCCTGGCAATGAATTTGTCCTCAAACTGCATTGTGATATACAATTCCCTATTGTGACTCAGTCTTTCCGGCAGTAGTTCATCTTCGTGAAAAGTGATCTTGTGGCTTTCCAACACTTGCCCTACCATATTGGCCATTTCTCCACTGGTAATGTTATTGGGTACATAGGCTTCGTTCAACACCTTCATCAAGGCATTCCTATGCGCCTCAGAGTTTTGAGCAGTGATAAAATGGATATTTGAGCAGGGGTTTTGTTTAGATGATCAACCACAAAATATTCTCTTGCCTGCACCTTTCTCCAAAGTTCATCTGGGCCAGTCTCAATGACAGGCGGCTTAGAAACGGCTTCTTTTCTTGTTCCTCCCAAATGTTCGGGTGTATAAACCCTACCAGTTCTGGTCATGCCTTGCGCTGCACCTGTTTTCTCCATTTTTGTTTTTCCTTTCCTTCTTGCTTCCGCAGCATAGTCCCAGGGTATAGCATTAAACTTAAAGGACGGTGTAGGTTCTACCATCACGGTGAAGGGTGTTGTCACTTCAACCTCAAACGGGGTTGGTGCGGTTGAGGGTGTTGTCACTTCAACCTCAAACGGAGTTGGTGCAGCTACCTCAACCTCAATCGGTGCCTGAGTTTGCACCACTATAGGAATGAGAGTGACTGGAGATGTTTTAGGATTATTCCCTTCTTGAATGAGTCTAATTGATCCTTCCGGATCCCATTCTTCATCAGTTTCTATCACGTTTATCCCTTCACCTATATGATTTGGGAGAGGATTATTACGGACATTGTGTGTGGCGTCCTTTGCCTGTATAATTTTGGTGTCAATTAATGTTTGAATTTTATCCTTATAAGTGCGACATTCATCAATAATATGACCCTTCATGCCTGAGTGGTAGGCACATGTCTTATTTGGATTAATCTACTGGGAGGCAGTTTCCATAGCAATAATGGGAATGGGAGTGACATAACCGACAACCTTCAGTCTCTCGTACAGTTGGTCTATGGGTTCAACAATTGGGGTGTATTGTCTCTGTGGTCTGCGGTCGAAATTTGGTCTAGGTTTTTGGTAATTTTGGCGGGCTGGTGGTAAGTGGTAGTATAATGGCTGGGTGTTATAAGTATGGTAAGTGGCGGCAGGTTGTTGGTATCTGGGAGGTGAAGGTTGATATATGGGTGGGGGGTATTTGGTATGTAAGAGGGGATTTTGGACCTTGGGCCACCATCACTGCCCCTACTGCTTTCTTTTTGGAGATATCACCTGACTCTAAGGATTTGTTTGTAGCTTAGAGTGCTTCGAAATTTGTCACCATTCCACTTTTAATCCATTCTTCTAATCTTTCTCCCAATTTGATGATGTCAGAAAATTTATGGTTTTCAATAACCATCAATCTCTCGTAGTACTGTGGATCCTCAGCTCAGACGAAGAACTTATTCATCTATTCTTCTTCTAGTGTTGGCCTTACTTTTGTAGCTTCAAACCTCCACCGAGTAGCATACTCGCGAAAAGTTTTTGATGGCTTCTTCTTAAGATTCTGAATGTAGAAACCGTCTGGTGCGTTTTTCGTGTTAAACCTGAACCGATCCATAAAATCTGATATGATGCTCACCCATCTAACCCATTTCTTTAGGTTCTGACTGATGTCCCAAGATAGGGAGTCTCCAGTGAGGCTCCTCATGAACATCTTCATATGGATTCTTTCATCTTTGCCAACCCCTACAAGCTTTTCACAATACGTTCTCAAGTGCACCTTCGTATCTCCAGTCCCGTCGAACATTTCGAACTTAGGAGGTTTGTAACCCTCTGGCAGTTCTACATCCGGCTGAATACACAAATCTTCATAATTTAAACCCTCGACGCCTTTACCCCCTTCGACACTTTGAACTCTGCCAGTAACTTTCTTGAGTTCTTCTGCCATGTTCTTGATGAGCAGGTCTTTCTCGGCAGATTCAGGCGTATACAGGGTCTATTATGGTGTATGGGGTAAGGTTTCCATGTATATGGGGTTGCTTTGATGGACTCCAGGAATCTGGGCATAGTGGTGGTCGTTGGTTGAGTTTTGGGGATCAAGGGTAGGTTGTGGTGCGTTTTGAGGAGTGTGATAGGTGGTGGTTTGTAGATACTGAGTTGGATGGTGATAGTGCTGTGGAGGGGTGGGTACTGGTGGAGGATTAGGATTTTGAGGAGNGGGAGTGACATAACCGACAACCTTCAGTCTCTCGTACAGTTGGTCTATGGGTTCAACAATTGGGGTGTATTGTCTCTGTGGTCTGCGGTCGAAATTTGGTCTAGGTTTTTGGTAATTTTGGCGGGCTGGTGGTAAGTGGTAGTATAATGGCTGGGTGTTATAAGTATGGTAAGTGGCGGCAGGTTGTTGGTATCTGGGAGGTGAAGGTTGATATATGGGTGGGGGGTATTTGGTATGTAAGAGGGGATTTTGGACCTTGGGCCACCATCACTGCCCCTACTGCTTTCTTTTTGGAGATATCACCTGACTCTAAGGATTTGTTTGTAGCTTAGAGTGCTTCGAAATTTGTCACCATTCCACTTTTAATCCATTCTTCTAATCTTTCTCCCAATTTGATGATGTCAGAAAATTTATGGTTTTCAATAACCATCAATCTCTCGTAGTACTGTGGATCCTCAGCTCAGACGAAGAACTTATTCATCTATTCTTCTTCTAGTGTTGGTCTTACTTTTGTAGCTTCAAACCTCCACCGAGTAGCATACTCGCGAAAAGTTTTTGATGGCTTCTTCTTAAGATTCTGAATGTAGAAACCGTCTGGTGCGTTTTTCGTGTTAAACCTGAACCGATCCATAAAATCTGATATGATGCTCACCCATCTAACCCATTTCTTTAGGTTCTGACTGATGTCCCAAGATAGGGAGTCTCCAGTGAGGCTCCTTATGAACATCTTCATATGGATTCTTTCATCTTTGCCAACCCCTACAAGCTTTTCACAATACGTTCTCAAGTGCACCTTCGTATCTCCAGTCCCGTCGAACATTTCGAACTTAGGAGGTTTGTAACCCTCTGGCAGTTCTACATCCGGCTGAATACACAAATCTTCATAATTTAAACCCTCGACGCCTTTACCCCCTTCGACACTTTGAACTCTGCCAGTAACTTTCTTGAGTTCTTCTGCCATGTTCTTGATGAGCAGGTCTTTCTCGGCAGATTCAGGCGTATACAGGGTCTATTATGGTGTATGGGGTAAGGTTTCCATGTATATGGGGTTGCTTTGATGGACTCCAGGAATCTAGGCATAGTGGTGGTCGTTGGTTGAGTTTTGGGGATCAAGGGTAGGTTGTGGTGCGTTTTGAGGAGTGTGATAGGTGGTGGTTTGTAGATACTGAGTTGGATGGTGATAGTGCTGTGGAGGGGTGGGTACTGGTGGAGGATTAGGATTTTGAGGAGGTGTGGCATATTGATGAGGTGCGGGATAATTTTGCGGGTGTC
>AWOL01S0379914.1:0-14132 GCA_000715115.1 Nicotiana otophora
AAACCTTAGTCAACTCTTCCAACTTAAAGCTTCCGAATTGAGAATTTTTCTTCCGAAACAACTCCGAACTTTTCGAAATTCAATTTTGACTACACGCACAAGTCATAATGCATAAAGTGAAGCTGCTCAAGGACTCAAGCTGTCGAGCGACACGCTAGAGCTCAAAACGACAAGTCGGGTCGTTACATTCTCCCCCACTTAAGCATACGTTCGTCCTCGAACGTGCCAAGAACTGTTCCGGAGTTGACCAAAATTCACTGTTTAACACCTCGTGCACCTATCCGTGCCACCACAACCCACGTGAGCCCATTAGCTCGAGCCAGACTGAAGATCCTCCCTTTTATTTTAGCCAACAAGCCTTAGGACCAAATTCCAACATCCAAAATTCTCTACCAGGTCTGATTCTAACATACGAACACCATAATAGTCTCCACTCACTGTACCAAATATGATTATGCACCCATTCTGAGATCATACAATGTACCGCACATTTCGTATGTTCATAATAACATCCTCCGACTACAATAGCTGCAAATTCACGAACTAGATGCCCGTAGTATACATCATAACACACATAAGCCCGGTCTCAACCCTCACAATACTTCAACGATGAAAGAGATGTGCAAGAACTCATAACCACCCGTCAAATCAATATCTCATGGAGTTTTACCGTTTGACAAGAACCATTACCCCATTCTAAACTGAATAGTGACATCTTCTTTTTAATATACTTAACATAAATCGGATCGCACTGATTTCAGGTCTAATAGCCTCGTCTCACCCAGTACAAGCTGCTCAAGCAATAAGCCACCTCAAACACTGAATAAAATCTCACATGACGCCATCAATGCGCCAACAAGCTACAACTCGAATATGACACATAAGGAAGAACGAACTCTAGCAAAGAACTACCCAGCCTACGTAACGAATAAAATTGTCAATAAATGCTATGAACCTTTCTAGGAGATGAGAAACAAGACACGCAAAAACAAGTATAGGGAACCGTACTCAGCATCTAACTGTTGCAGCATGCAACCCGATCCATACATGATACTGTTGCAGCGTGCAACCCAATCCAAACATCATACCCCTGGCGGCGTGCCACCCAATCCACACATAACAATCAATAATTAAATACCCATCGAGCCATAATGCTCATATATACGAAATGCCCGAATATTGACCACAAGCACGCCAAGTGCATAAATACAACCCTGGGGAGACGGATAATGCCACGCGCTACAAAAACCCATGCACGGCTAAGGTGTAATAACGAGAAGCTACACAGGACCATAACCAAAGAAATAGAGCACCTCTCAATCATAACCTCTCCCACTAGCAATAACACCAAAATCTCCATACCTGATTTCAATCTCTAACAATCAAATGACTAACACATTACACTTATACGATCTTCCTGTGGGATATACTCCCATGACCTTCCGCACCAGGTAGTTATATATGAACATTAATGGCCATCGACCATGATATTTCCATAGTGCTAGACAAGCATCCGCATTTCAATACTCAACACCTCTTCCACCAAACACACTATCCTCAAACTGCCCGAAAATAATGCCAACGTACTCTAAACACCTTAAACCTTCCCCTACTCCTCCGAGCTCGTGACATTCTTATCAAAACCGAACCGCGACCTTTATCCTCAACTTCCAATCTCCATACCGCTCACTGCACCTATAATGCTGCTATGCGAGAGTCCAAGAATTTCATCAAAATCCCCTGAACCACAAGTAGAATAAACACTTCATCGGCTAGAACCCCCTTTCACTCCACTTAGTTTAGAAGAACAATTGCAACACGCAACCAAATTTCCATAATCGCAGAAAATCAAACCTCCATTTGTAGTCTAAACTGCCATAACTCTTCCGGAATCCGTTTACACAAAAAAGAATCATCAGAATCAAATATCTCCAAATCAATCAAATCACGGTGGCTTCCAATCTCACACGTACAACCACAAATCATTTGTATAGTCTTACCACACCAAAGGAACCGATCATTTCCTTACCCATACCGATCCAAACCACTACTAGGCTGACTTACCTTCTTCCGACTTCTCCTTGACTTGCCTTCAGAATCAATACCTCTATTTAATCATATAACAGATTCCAATCAACACTCATCCCGAGTGACACAAATCGCGAGACCATGTCATTTCAATACCCATAAGCCATCTCATACCCTCCTCGTGCACCCCATTGTATATCTAACTGATGCACCTCGCTGATTAGATCTTCTGCGAATCTGAAGTTGTTCCTCCCACTTCTCTAACACTACACTGCAGACCCGATGATAACATAGAATATTCCAAGTACCTTTCACACTCTGCTGCAAAACCCAGTCTTCAGCCACCTAACAAACCCGAAAATCCTTAAGAACCATACCGTAAATCTTGAATCCACTAAGACCATTATTGAGAGTTGCCCACTCTAATCCAATCTCAATTATTTAACCAAATAACTAGTGCTCCATTAGAACATGAGCACTCCCATGAAGCAACCAGATGAATCCTTTTCCTTGCCCATCACATCCACAGAAGCATAACGTCTGAGTCATCCCCAGCACCTGCACACGAATCAATAAGGCCAAAATGTAACATATATACGTCAAACTTCCTTGTCCAAAATTCCTCGTCCTCTTGGTCATAAATAATCCACTAATGCACCGATAACCAAAATTACACAGGCACACGACCACGTGACTCATTTAAAGACGGTGGCCTCCCTCGCTTAGCTTTACGCTACAACCACGTAGATCCAGGCCCTACGACAACCTCTTCTTCCCAGTTACAATTCTCCCACACCGTTGCTCAGCAAAATTTCTCATAAGTTCTTGTTGGACTAATCATAACACATCCAGAATATGCACTCGACCTCCTACATATCGTATCATCTTCTTCAAGCGATACAAGCTCACCCTCGCAGTACATTCATCCCATGTTGAGTAGAAAGTAGAACTCTTCATAGGAACCTCATCAAAATCACGAAAGTGCTAACCCACTCACAGGAGATAGNCATGATACTGTTGCAGCGTGCAACCCAATCCAAACATCATACCCCTGGCGGCGTGCCACCCAATCCACACATAACAATCAATAATTAAATACCCATCGAGCCATAATGCTCATATATACGAAATGCCCGAATATTGACCACAAGCACGCCAAGTGCATAAATACAACCCTGGGGAGACGGATAATGCCACGCGCTACAAAAACCCATGCACGGCTAAGGTGTAATAACGAGAAGCTACACAGGACCATAACCAAAGAAATAGAGCACCTCTCAATCATAACCTCTCCCACTAGCAATAACACCAAAATCTCCATACCTGATTTCAATCTCTAACAATCAAATGACTAACACATTACACTTATACGATCTTCCTGTGGGATATACTCCCATGACCTTCCGCACCAGGTAGTTATATATGAACATTAATGGCCATCGACCATGATATTTCCATAGTGCTAGACAAGCATCCGCATTTCAATACTCAACACCTCTTCCACCAAACACACTATCCTCAAACTGCCCGAAAATAATGCCAACGTACTCTAAACACCTTAAACCTTCCCCTACTCCTCCGAGCTCGTGACATTCTTATCAAAACCGAACCGCGACCTTTATCCTCAACTTCCAATCTCCATACCGCTCACTGCACCTATAATGCTGCTATGCGAGAGTCCAAGAATTTCATCAAAATCCCCTGAACCACAAGTAGAATAAACACTTCATCGGCTAGAACCCCCTTTCACTCCACTTAGTTTAGAAGAACAATTGCAACACGCAACCAAATTTCCATAATCGCAGAAAATCAAACCTCCATTTGTAGTCTAAACTGCCATAACTCTTCCGGAATCCGTTTACACAAAAAAGAATCATCAGAATCAAATATCTCCAAATCAATCAAATCACGGTGGCTTCCAATCTCACACGTACAACCACAAATCATTTGTATAGTCTTACCACACCAAAGGAACCGATCATTTCCTTACCCATACCGATCCAAACCACTACTAGGCTGACTTACCTTCTTCCGACTTCTCCTTGACTTGCCTTCAGAATCAATACCTCTATTTAATCATATAACAGATTCCAATCAACACTCATCCCGAGTGACACAAATCGCGAGACCATGTCATTTCAATACCCATAAGCCATCTCATACCCTCCTCGTGCACCCCATTGTATATCTAACTGATGCACCTCGCTGATTAGATCTTCTGCGAATCTGAAGTTGTTCCTCCCACTTCTCTAACACTACACTGCAGACCCGATGATAACATAGAATATTCCAAGTACCTTTCACACTCTGCTGCAAAACCCAGTCTTCAGCCACCTAACAAACCCGAAAATCCTTAAGAACCATACCGTAAATCTTGAATCCACTAAGACCATTATTGAGAGTTGCCCACTCTAATCCAATCTCAATTATTTAACCAAATAACTAGTGCTCCATTAGAACATGAGCACTCCCATGAAGCAACCAGATGAATCCTTTTCCTTGCCCATCACATCCACAGAAGCATAACGTCTGAGTCATCCCCAGCACCTGCACACGAATCAATAAGGCCAAAATGTAACATATATACGTCAAACTTCCTTGTCCAAAATTCCTCGTCCTCTTGGTCATAAATAATCCACTAATGCACCGATAACCAAAATTACACAGGCACACGACCACGTGACTCATTTAAAGACGGTGGCCTCCCTCGCTTAGCTTTACGCTACAACCACGTAGATCCAGGCCCTACGACAACCTCTTCTTCCCAGTTACAATTCTCCCACACCGTTGCTCAGCAAAATTTCTCATAAGTTCTTGTTGGACTAATCATAACACATCCAGAATATGCACTCGACCTCCTACATATCGTATCATCTTCTTCAAGCGATACAAGCTCACCCTCGCAGTACATTCATCCCATGTTGAGTCGAAAGTAGAACTCTTCATAGGAACCTCATCAAAATCACGAAAGTGCTAACCCGCTCACAGGAGATAGCCCATCTGTGTACCCTCATCTCGACCTCCTCTAACTTCATGGCTATAGTTGCATCCATCATGAAATCAACTAACCTCCCGGGTCCATACTGTTCCGCCATCCGTAAGAATCTCTTCATCCATTAACACCACCCGAAGGTCCAACAACGTGTTTGAAACTCGAAGATGTAACTCACCCAAGACAATGATCGAATACTTCACCTTTTCCTACATTCCAATAAAGCCCTTCTTGTCACGTTCAAAATTCCCAAACATAGAAACCACCTCAGAGATCATCTCCCTCAAACCATCAATACTGGAAATACCGGTCCGATTCTGAAGTCGCAACGCACAACCATCTCTGATAACTTCCTCTTAGGTTCCATCTCACAACACCGTGCCCAGAGGCAACCAAATGAAGACCAACATACCGATGAGCCTCAATGCATTCAATCAAGGATGGCGACACCACAATATTAACAAGAATTCCACCAAATTCAAAAATATCAAATCTTGTTCGTAGGCAACATCAACACTAGATGAAATGATAGAACACCCCTCCACAAGGCGATGATAGTAGCCCACTCAAATACGTAGGGAGAAACATCCTGCACCACATTTGCGGTACCTTTACAACTCCTCGATGCCCAATTGATAACAAGCACTCAACACCGTATAAGAATGAGTAAAAAGAAAATAAAGGCATAAGCCTTAATAGAATCAAATCGCACAACGAAGAATCAAGAAGGGAAGTGTTCCTAACAGTCCTGTAGCCTCTCGAAGATAAGTACCGACATCTCCGTACCGATCCGCAAGACTCTACTAGACTTGCTCATGACTCCTGAGACCTAAGTGAACCTAACGCTCTGATACCAAGCTGTCATGTCCCAAAATTCACTATAAGCCGTGATGGCGCCCAACGTCGCCGTTAGGTAAGCCAACACTTAATTATTCATTTCTATTATTTTTAAAAATCATGAATCTTAAGTAGATAGAGAGGTCAGTTCATTAAAATAAATTGTGGTTATGTACAGTTTTGTTAAAATAATAAGTAAAAGTGTATCAATGTAAAACAATCTATAACAAATTCTAGAACAACCCCAAAACCCAGTGTCACAAGTGTATGAGCATCTACTAGAAGGTACAATAAAAATATAACATTTGTCTGGAATATAAGTTAGACGGAAAAAATGTAAATAACTCTGATGGAGACTCCGTATACTGCGAATCGTAACATGGGATGCAACTCACCGTAAATTCCCCACAATAGTTGTGTCTTTGCACCCAAAAACCACCAGAAATATATACCTACACAATAAGTCCAGAAGTGTAGCATGAGTATGTAAATCAACGCGTACCCAGTAAGTATCTAGCCTAACCCCGGAGAAGTAGTGACGAGGGGTCGACATTGACACTTACTAGTGGTCCAATAAATCAAGTACAATAGAAAGTAAACAAGTATGAGGCATGGTAAATAAACAGTGTAAACAAATATAGGTACGTGGTACGATGCTCCTCTGAACAGTAAATACAAGCTCTCAATTATCGGTTACCTCGTCAACCGGAGTATATATATAAAATAGTCTCCACCAGATAGGTCGTCACAATTTAAATAAGGAAAACTCATGGATACACTAGATTCTTGTCAAATATTACGCACGATTATGCCGAGGCGAATGAATCAATCCCATAAGAGTGTTTCATGAAGTTGCCGAGGCCAATGACCCCATCCCATAAGAATATTTTATAGAAATGCCGAGGCGAATGACCTGATCCCATAAGAATATGATACTTGATACTGTCGAGGTGAACGACCTGATCCCATAAGAATATGATACTTGATATTGCCGAGGCGAATGACTCGATCCATAAGAATATGATATTGATACTGCCGAGGCGAACAATCCGATCCTATAAGAATATGATACTTGATATTGCCGAGGCGAATGACTCGATCCATAAGAATATGATATTGATACTGCCGAGGCGAACAATCCGATCCTATAAGAATATGATACTTGATATTGCCGAGGCGAATGACTCGATCCATAAGAATATGATATTGATACTGCCGAGGCGAACAATCCGATCCTATAAGAATATGATACTTGATATTGCCGAGGCGAATGACTCGATCCATAAGAATATGATATTGATACTGCCGAGGCGAACAATCCGATCCTATAAGAATATGATACTTGATATTGCCGAGGCGAATGACTCGATCCATAAGAATATGATATTGATACTGCCGAGGCGAACAATCCGATCCTATAAGAATATGATACTTGATATTGCCGAGGCGAATGACTCGATCCATAAGAATATGATATTGATACTACCGAGGCGAACGACCCGATCCCATAAGAATATGATACTTGATACTGCCGAGGCGAACAATCCGATCCTATAAGAATATGATACTTGATACTGCCGAAGTGAATGGCCCGATCCCATTAGAATAAGAAGCTTTAACGGGTCCTTGACCTCACTCACGAATGTAAGTGTGAGTTCTGGAATTTAAGGAAACGTTTTGATGAAAGCGCACAACGTAGGAGAAATTCGTAAGGGAAAACAGAATTATTCCGCAACTAATCAAGTAGCCCGTCAAATCTCTACAATAGGGAGTTTGTCACTCTACACAAGCCTAGTCTCAGTTCGTAACGAGAAATAAAGGAATTAAACAGGCAAGGATAACTCAATTAGTACAATTAAAGCATGGCGCGAACCTAGGTCTACCCGGACTATATCAGGAATTCTAGCACACGCACGGACACTCGTCACCTCATACGTGTGCAGCTCCCACAACATGTATCATATAACATGAATAACACCTACGGGGGAAATTCCCCCTCAAAGGGTTAGACAGGAGACTTACCTCGCTCCGAAATTCCATAACCGGCTTCGACGCCACTCTAACACCTCAAACCGATGTCCATCAATCCGAAACTAGTCATACAATGTGCAAACCAATAAAAATACACTCTAATACTCATAATTAATCAATTTATAGCAATTCCTAACTCCGCTCGAAAAGTCAACAAAGTCAACCCTCGGGCCCACGTAACCGGATTCCGAAAATGCTTGAAGATAAACATTACCCATAACACCACGAACTCAAAAATATATAATTTATTCCTAATTCCATATCCAATTTCATGGTTAAAATCCAAAAATATGATTTCTAGGTTTTTCTTCAAAAATCTCACAATTTTCCAAAGTTTCCATGTTAAATCCTTATAGAATCCATATAATTAACTTACAATATGTGGGAATTACTTACCTTGCAATAAATGATGAAACTATTGCCTCCAAGAGCTCCAAATATCGCCCAACCAAATGAAAATGTGAGAGAAATGGGTTAAGTCCCGAAATAAAGTCTTAATAACAGTCTCAGATGTCGCATTTGCGACAAAAGACTCGCAAATGCAAAATTGGCGTCGCAAATGCGAAGCTCGACCAACACAGTCTACGTCGCAAATGCGACAAAAGTCTTGCAAAGCGAGCTCAGTGACTTCGCAAAAGCGAAAGTGTTTTTGCAAATGTGAACTCCCCTGGCCCAGCCCATCTTCGAAAAAGCAAGAATGATCTCGCAAATGCGGCTATCACAAATATGATAAAAACCTCACAAATGCGAAAACGGTGCACCAGAACTAGCAGAATCCCTACAAACTCCTCCGAAACACGTTCAAAACTTATTCGAGCCCTCGGGGCTCCAAACCAAACATCCACACAAGTCTAAAAATATAATGCAAACTTGCTCGCGCGATCAAAATACCAAAATAACCTCTAAAATCATGAATCAGACACCAAAACACATAGAAATCACAATGAACTTCAAGAACTTCTAGAATTGCAACCAATTGTCTGAACCACATCAAATCAACTCCGAATGACACCAAATTTTCCAGGCAAGTTTCAAATGGAGAAACGGACCTATTCCAAGTCCTGAACCTAAAATCCGAACCAGATAGCCTTAAAGTTAAACCATGGTCAAAATTAGGAAAAATTCCAAACTTTCAAACGTTCAAACTTCGACGAACGCGTTCGATTCATACATAAACATCCGAAATGATGCCAAACTTTACGTACAAGTCACAAATCATGATACGAACCTATTCTAAGTCTCAGAACCCCAAACGGACATCAATAACACCAAATTCTACTTCAAACCAAGCTTAGAAATGGTAAAACCTTCAAAATATCAACATTCCATATTAAGCGCTGAAATGCTCCCGGACCACCCGACACTCAACTAGAACATACGCCCAAGTCATAAATCATCATACGAACATATTGGAACCTTCAAATCGCGATTCATAGGTCGTTTACTCAAAAGTAAAACCTTAGTCAACTCTTCCAACTTAAAGCTTCTGAATTGAGAATTTTCCTTCCGAAACAACTCTGAACTTCCCAAAATTCAATTCTGACCACACGTATAAGTCATAATGCATAAAGTGAAGCTACTCAAGTCCTCAAACTGCCGAGCAATAAGCTATAACTTAAAATGACCGGCTGGGCCGCTACAATTGGGTTGCGCACCATAACATATTTTATTTATTCATGATAGGATCGGGTTGCACGCCGCAATAGATTTTGTTGATTCATGATGGGATCGGGTTGCATGCTGCAGCAAGCCATGTTGGATTATATTAGCGCTTGGGTAGGATCCACCCCTCTAGGGTCTGACATACTAGTAGTGAGCGCAGGTACCGAGTGTCAAGTGCCGAGTGCCGAGTGATTGAGTGTACCGAGTGCCGTGTGATTGAGTACTCTGAGTGTGTGAGTACATGAGTTATCACTTTGATGCATTACATTTGACATGCATACTTGGCATGTAGGCATAGAGATGTATTTTCTCATGCTAAACAGTATTATGACATTCATGACTTCACATGGACATTGACATGTAGGCATAGACATGTACTTTCCTCATGATATTTGATAATGAAATATCTTATCTTATTGTTGAAGGTTTTTGGGAAAAATCATAGTATTTCTGATATGTTCACATTTTGGTGATTTCAGTGAAAGATTTGAGTTTTACTGATATACTTGAAAAACATGCCTATTTTCTGTAACTGTGAATGACTTGAGCATCATATCTTTGAGTTATTACTTATACTGCTTTAATTATATTGTTACGAGTTGTTCTTGGCTATTGGTGTTGGACTCTGACCGTTGTCCATGCTCGTCACTACTTTAAACCTAAGGTTAGGTTTGTTACTTATTGAGTACATGGGGTTGGTTGTACTCATACTACACTTCTGCACCTTACATGCAAATTTTGGAGCTGATGTTGTTGCGTATGGTGATAGATCGCATTGGAGATGTACCTATGTTCAAGTTATAGCCGCCTCTTGTTCTTGGTAGCTTTAGAGTTATAAATCTATTTATGTATGTTTCGAACAGATGATGTATTTATTTCGTACCAGTTTTGTAAACTCTAAATCTTATAAGCTCATGATTTGTACTATAAGTCCTTGGGAAGTTGTATAAAAGTTCAGTTATTTCATCATTTATTATCTCAGCAAATCTGATTTGAATTGGATTGTTGCTAATCGGCTTACCTAGCGGTTTTGGGTTAGGTGCCATCACGACTAGTTGGATTTTGTGTCGTGACACAGAAACAAGGAAAGGGTTCCATACCATGACTCTTGGCTTTCTAGCCAGTTACATTAGAGATGGATTTCCAAGACCTCAATTCCATTATGGAATCAACTAAGATCTTTCCAACCCACTCCTCAATCTCGGGGAATGCCTCGAAACTCCTATAGAAGCTGCAAGTCAAATGAAATGATGATGAGAAGTATGCAGGAAAAGACAAGCAAACTGAAACGAAGAAAGAAAGTTATGCTTCTCATTTCAAGTTTCCAGGAAAGGAGGGAGAGTATCCAAATGAACTAGACTCTCGGTTGAAAATAAATCTTTCATACCATTCTCGGTCATGTTCATCTTCCGTACCGGAGATGAGAGATCATTTTCTTCGAGAGTCCATTGTGAATACCTCACCTTGGTAGAGTTTTAGGGAGAGCAGATGCAAGAAATGGTTAAGAGTAAATTCTTCTCTGGCATTCGAATATAAGAACCGAAGGCATACGACTAATATCCACACCCTCAGATCCACCTAGGACAAACAAATATTGTATCTCTAGCATAAAGCTTCGATTACAAAATCAATCTAAGGTTTGAACCCAAGAGTGAACAGATACATATACACGAAAGACATGCTGGAACAATGAGTGGTGATCCGATTGTTTTCCTGGGCAAGAAATATTTACTTATCTTCTTTCCATTTATTATCTTCCCGGATAATAGGAAAATGCTCTAACTGAATCACACTAGGATATTCTTCTACTAGAGTGTTCTTTTTTCCAGATTGCTTCTCATTTTTTCTCTGAAGCATGCAATCCAGTTTGGGGTTTGAATTTCTTTGGAACTATCTGCGACAAAAAGGTTTTAGGAATCTTTCTTGTCAATAGCACTACTTCTTCTTCTTCAACTTCATCAACAACGTCAATGATAGCCGACAAAATACATCTAATGGCATCAGGACTGTGAAAGGTAGAGGTTTTAGCCACTTAAAAGTTATGGTTCTGAGTAACCATGGGAAGTAAACTAAAATGAAAGATGAAACATAGAGATTTCGAAAATATTCGAGGGTTTGAAAGAAGATTGTGATTGGTGAAATCTAAAAGAGTTGAGAAAATCAGAGGATAAGTAATGAACAAAGAAAATGAAGGTTTCTTATAGGCATGAGAGTCGTCATTCCCTTGGAAAATAGTGACGACATCAACTCCAATCAGAATGTGGAACATGTCTCAAGCAGTAAATGTAAGTGCTTCAATTTTGCACTGGTAGTGTTAGAGGGTCCAGTTTCCCGATTAAAACTTTTTTCACTTCGCGGACACTTCTCATGAATTATCCGAAAAATAAGGGACTATCTGTTTGGTGAAATTCAAATGTGAAGCGTGGCTAGCTGTAATGACCCAATTGGTCATTTGTGCTCTAGCTTTCTGTTCTGTGATTTGAGACCTTGAGTAACTTCATATGAAACGACTTTGGGTTGGTGATATGATGGCTCCAAGAGATTTGTATGGTGATATTGGACTTGGGCGTATGTTGGAATTTGGATTTGGATGTTGCTAGAAGATTTTAAATATATTTATAGAAAGTTGATAATTTATAGAAGTTGATAGTTCTTAAGTTTGACTGATAGTTGACTTTGAGGTTATTGGACTTTGGTTGTTGCTCCGAGAGTTAGGATAGGTTTGTGTTGTTGTACTAAACTTGCGTGCAAAGTTTGGTTGTAATCCAAAATGTGTAACTATAATTTAGACGTATTTGGCAATGTTGGAAGGTTTGAAAAGAGATGAATATAATCTTCGATTATTGGTTCTGATGTTGTTTGTGGGATTTTGAGCCTCTATAAGTCTGAATTATGTATATGGGATTATTGGTATGATTGTATGGGGGCCTGAGGGGATTGAGTGTGTTTTAGGATGGTTTCAAACTTTTTAGGAGTGATTTGGTATTTCTAGTACTGTGCGTCGCACCTGTGAAGGGAGTTGCACAGGTGCGGAGGTCGCATCTGCAATGCGATTGTTTGCATTGGCAAAGGGCATGATTCTAAAGATTGGATGCACCTGCGATGTGCTTGCACATATACGATATCTGCTTATGTGATGGATTAGCACAGATACAAAGGTGGATCAGCTGGAAGCTCATAAAAACGAGCATTGGGCCATAGAAGCAATACTCGTCTGCCAGACCCTTTATATTATGAGTTTGGCTCATTTATTCACTTTTTTAGATTTGGAGCTCCGGAAGAGGCGACTTTTGAGGAGACTTTCACTACTACTTTGAGGGTAAGTAATTCCTATTTGGATTTGATTATATATCTTGATTCCCCGTGAATTTCTATACATAAAATATGGAATTTCGAAGAACAAAATTAAGATTTTGTCTACAATTTAAGAGAGTATTTATTGGGGATTTGAGGATCGATTTGGACCCGAATTTGGAATCTAATCATATATTTGGACTCATGGGGTTATGAATAGTCAGGATCTACCCCAAGATTCAAGTTGTGACAAAGTGAGTCTGGGTTGAATTTTGTTGACTTTTGAAAAATTGATTAAAGATTAAAGCTTTATTGTTTGGGATGGATTTCTATAGTATTATTTGACTTGTTTGAGTAATATTTGACTATATTTGAGTCGTTTGTAGTTGAATTTGAAAGGAAAGGCAGTTGTTGATTGAAACTTACTAGGTGGAGGTAAGTCTCTGGTCTATCCTTGTAAGATTAAATTCACCCAATAGGCAATCCATTTGCTATTTGTTGTATGATTTAGATACCACATATATGCGATGTGACGAGCGTATATGCGTAGTTATGTTGTGACCATAGCTAGATAGAGTTGGGATCATGATATGCCTTCTTTGGACTTTATAAATTGTTTGTCCATGTTTCTTTGATTCTATGACTTTGTGATGAAACTAAATCATGATTAGAAACCATGCTAGGTCTATGACTTGTTGATTTGGACATGATGGACTTCTTTCACCATGTTGAGCTTACTAGTTAGTCGTAGTCATACAATTGCCTTACTTGATTTATGATTTACTGATTATTGGCTTACTTTGCTCTAGTTGATGTCATGATCAGACTTTGAAGATCTTAAATAAGCATATGGAACTATTATGAAAAGTTAAAATACGTGATTAGTCATAGCCATCTCTTATTCATATAAATATTCATCCACATTTTATTATTACGTCCCGGTGCGTCTTTATTATATTATTTCATACACTGTTCATGAGTTAGAAAGTTGGATATTAAGAAAAGTTGAGAATTTTGTCACTAAGGACATTATGAGTGGATATTGATTATTGATGATAATATGATTGGATAGGGTTGTACTCTACAACGAAAATATGATTGGATCGGGCCGCATGGTGCAACGGTATTATGCTTGGATCGGGTTGCACGCTGCAAAAGTATTGTGAATGGGTCAAATTGCATGATGCAATAATATTATTAGTGAATCGAGTTGCACACTGCAACGACACTTAGATATGGATCTGTAACTCCGAAGTTAGGTGATTACCCATGTTACTTTAGGCCCTAT
>AWOL01S0380161.1:783-13073 GCA_000715115.1 Nicotiana otophora
AAGACTCTACTAGGCTTGTTCATGACTCGTGAGACCTAAGTAAACCTAGTGCTCTGATACCATATTATCACGACCCAAAATCCGTTAAAGGTCGTAATGGCGCAGGACTCCACTGTCAGGCAAGCCAACACTAAATAGTTAATTAAATCCTCATTTTAATATTTTTTGAAAACGTAAATTTACTTCAATTTAACTAGTAAAAGATGAATTTTATAGAATAATTAACAATGTTTTCCAAATTTCAATGTTGAGCACCCCATACTCATCCGAGAACCCGGTGTCACAAGTGCATGAATATTTTCTAGGAATTTAAAATAAAATACAATAACTGTCCGGATGCAACTTTGGACAGGAAGACAATACAATACTCTGAAGGAGACTTTGCTGGCTGCGTGTCATACATAAGCTGAAGCTCACCTAAGTCCCCGTAACGACCGCGCCTCTGCGCCCACAAGGCCACTAGTCATATATGTACCTGCACAAAACATTCAACAAGTGTAGTATGAGTACATAAATCAACGCGTACCCAGTAAGTATCCCGCCTAACATCGAAAAAGTAGTGACGAGGGGTCGACTCAGACACTTACTATGGGCAATAATCAATATACCAATGATATGATAAATTATGAATTTTTATGAAGCAGCGGTAAACACAATAACATGAGACAGGTAAATAGTTCTCTTGTTAATAGGGGATTTCAAATTTATTTTCATCTTTTAACAATTTATATCTCCGGCAAATGAGGCCATATCAATTTATCAATTTAGCTCTGACCAGGGAGGCAACATCGTTATTTATAAATTTTAAGGCAAGCAATACAAACATGCGCAAATCATACTGAGGTTGTACGGCCCGATCCAACAAATATTAAAACTATACACTACCAGAGGGTCGAATTGTGCGAACCATAGATGCATCTATTTATTACCGAGGCACTCGGGCCGATCCACAAATAATAATTATTTTCAAGAAAACACAAGTTTCTCATTTACAGTCAAGTATCTTATACAAATCTTCAAGTAAGTGAATTTAACTTTATACAATGCTTTTATCAATTTCTATCATGATTAAGTGATTATTAGTAAGTAAGGGCACAAATATTTCAAGTATAGCATGATACGGGTGCTAAACTACCCGGACAATAGCATAATAGTAGCTACGTACGGACTCTCGTCACCTCGTACGTACGTTGCCCCCACAATTTGATATAAACTTTTGTTTAATTCACCTATGGGGTTAATTCCCTCTTACAAGGTTAGAAAGGAGAGTTACCTCGCTCCGAAGTTCATAACCGGCTCCCAAGCCATTCAATCAACTCAAATCGATGCCCAACGCTCCAAAACTAGTCAATAAATGATCAAATCCATAAATATATACTCTAATACTCATTATAATCCAATTTATAACAATTGCCAACTTCGTTCGAAAAGTCGATAAAACCCACCTTCGGGCCCACGTGCCCGGATTCCGAAAATTTTCAAAGATAAACTTTACCCATAACCCCAGAACTCAAATAAATAATTTATTCTCCATTTCATGCCCAATTTCGTGATCAAAATTCAAGAATACCAATTTCTAGGTTTCCTACCAAAACCCCACAATTTTTATAAATTTTCATGTCTAAATCCATATATAAACCATGTATTTAACTCACAATGCGCTGGAATTACTTTATAATAGATGATGAAATCTCCTCTTCGTAAGCTCCAAAAATTGCCCAACCAAAATGAAATATGGAGGAAAATGGCCAAATCCCATATATAAAACTTCACTGCCCAGGTCCGCCCTTCTTCTCGATCGCGGAAAGACCATCGCGATCGCAAAGGCCAAAGACACACTGTCCCCAAATGTCCTCTACACGTTCGCGTTCCTAAAGACGCATTCGCGTTCCTCACGATGCGTTCGCGAAGCTTTCCACCCTCACTGCTTTGTGTTCGCATACCCAGCCTCGCGTTCATGTAGTCCAAACATCCTCAGGCCCAGTCCAAATTTGGGGCGTCTGGTGTTGTGCATCATGATCGTGGGTGGATGTACGCAATCGCGAAGAAGGTACTGATGGACCATGGATTTTTGCCTAATGTGAACGCGTTCTTGAGGACGCGAACCCGAGTGGGGAGTCGCGAACGCGTAGAAGACAAAGCAGGCTCAGAATCACCATACAGAGCTATTCCCAGGCTCAGAATCCCAAACGGACATCGATAACATTGAATTGCACCTCAACCCAAATTTATAAAATTCTTCCAAAATGCCAACTTCCACAATAGGCGCCGAAACGCTCCCAGGTCATTCAAAACTCGATCCGGACATACGCCATAGTCCAAAATCATCATACGAACCTGTTGGAACCTTCAAATCCCGATTCCGAGATCGCTTACTCAAAAATCCAACCGTAGTCAATTCTTCCAACTTAACGCTTCTGAAATGAGAATTTGCTTTTCAAATCAACTCTGAACTTCCGAAATTTCACTTCCGACCACGCGTACCTGTCATAATACCTGAAGTGAAGTTGCTCATGACCTCAAACTGCTGAATGACGGGCTAGAACTCAAAGCGACCAGTCGGATCGTTACAATACCTTTCCTTATTTGAATTAAGTAAGAGGTCCTTATATTTAGGACTTTAAAATTATTAAAGTTTTATCTTATATGAATTTAAAATTAAAGTATAATTAAATAACACTAAATATTTATATATTTTACCTTATATATGAATTTTATACAATTGAACATTTGTTTATCTAAAAATAATTGTATAATCATGCAAATGTTTGGTGAACAATTACGATGTAAACAAAATAAAATAAAGAAAAACTTAAAGAAAGAGGAAGTAGTTTACTTTGTCCTTTATTCAAATAAATATTTAACCTATAAATGCTATGAGTATTCTATGTGAGATTGGTCCATTGACTATTAATTTTATTCTTCGATTAATAATTTACTTAGATATAAATATTAATATAAATTTTAAAATATTATTAGAAAAATAATTACAAAAATATTTAATAATAGCAAGAGAAAGATAGAGAGAAAAGTGATTGACAAAAGTTATTTATTAACGCTACGACAAACATAAAGTGTAAAAATTTGATTTTTTATCATTTGACAAAACAATTTTTGTGAATAAAAATATAGTTATAATTAAATATTTATTTTATTCTATGAGATAATACTAATAATTTATATCCTAAAAAAATAAATTATTTTTATTATTGATTAAAAAAGATAATTAAGTATTTGAATTGATCTTTTTTCCCTCGGATTTGAATTAACTAACTAGAAAAATAATCCAACTATATTCCTTTCCAAATTATCATATAGGTAAATTATTTTTTAATTTTACACAAATCTTAGAGTACATAAATTATTTTTCAGAAAAAGATCATCGGAGATAAAAGAAATCAGAATATTAAAAAAAATAATTATAGTATTAAGAATTAAATTGGTTAAATGCAAACTTAAGGAAATAAGATGAAATAGTAGAAGCCAAAATGTATTCATAAAGAGATGTCACATGAAATACAATTTAACATATTTATAAATCATATAATAAGATATGTAATTACAAAATAATGTACAACTAATTTACTTAAATTCATCATCTATGCATATTCATAAGATATTTACTACAATTACTATGAGAAAATTTATTTTTTCATTTAAAGAGATATTGCATTTTATTTTAATGTCAATGTATATATTTTTAATTGATAGACACTATAAACACGTGCAACGCACGTATACTAAAGCTAGTTTAAGAAAAGCACCATCATCACAATCATCGACTTCAGGCTGATTCACTTTGTCATATAAACACAGTGGAAAAATAACGATAATTGGTGTTTATAACTTAGGAAAGTAAGATACAAAAAAAAAAAAAAAAAAAAAGAAAAGGAAAAAGAGAGGAATTAATTGTGAGTGAATGAATGAATGGAGAAAGTGATGTATCAAAATATCAGTACAAATTACAAGTTTAAGATAATTTTTATGCATTAATATTATAAAAATTTTATTATTAGATCATTTAAAAAATAATTATAGTTAATTATTCTTAACAATTGAATAATTAGTTATTTTCTAAAAATAAGGCAAGCAACCTTGTTGTAATTGGTTAAATAACCGATATTAAAAAATATTTATCCGTTAGTGTATGTAAGTTTAATCCTGAAAACTAATTTATTTGATCTTGATAATATATAAAAGTTTAGACTCAATTTCCTCCTCCCCAAACCCCTACCTTAGTACTATTTATGTAACGATCCGGCCGGTCATTTTGACTATTATAGCCTCGTTCCCCCATTTATTGCTTCTTCTATGCTCTTTTGTTATTATGTGACTTGTCGGGGTGGTTGGTTTGGTTCCGGGGATGTTTCAGAATGAATTGGGACACTTAGTTCCAAGGTTGGAAGCTTAAGTTCAAAAAGTTGATCGGATATTTACTTATGCCTAAATGACTCCGAAACGGAGTTTTGATGTTCCGATAGTTTTGTATTGTGATTTTGGACTTAGGAGTGTGTTCGGATATTGATTTGGAGGTCCGTAGATGATTTTGGCTTGAATTGGCGAAAGTTGGAAAAGTTGACATTTGGAGAGTTGACTTTATGGTTACCGGACTCGGATTTCGGTTCCGAAAGTTGAAAAAGGTCCGTTGTGCCATTTATGACTTGTGTTCACAATTTGAGGTCAATCGAAGTTGATTTGGTAGGTTTAGGCATTAGTTTTGAAAGTTAGAAATTCCTTAGTTTCATTAGGCTTGAATTGAGGTGTGATTCGTGTTTTTGAAGTTGTTTGATTTGATCTGAGGCCTCGACTAAGTTCGTATCGTGTTTTAGGACTTGTTGGAACATTTGGTTGAGGTCCCGGGGGCCTCACATGGATTTTGGGTGGTTAGCGGATCGAAAATGTGACTTGAAGCATTATTGAAGTTGTGGACCTTCTAGTATGATCGCATCTGCGAGGGGATTGGTCGCAGGTGCGATGCCGCAGGTGTGACGCCGCAAGTCTGGCTGGAGTGGTGCAGAAGCGAGGTTGGTCTGGCTAAGGGAGTATCGCAAGCGCAAAGGGAGGAGCGCATCTGCAAGTCCGTAGAAGCGGATGTTGGTCACAGGTGCGGAAATTGGATATTTGCTCCGGGCGCGCAGGTGCGGACATGGGGCCGCAGAAGCGGCAGGTCGGGGGTGGAGTGTAACTCTGCAGGTGCGGATTGTTAACCGCAAAAGTGGTACCGCAGAAGCTGCTAAATGGGCCGCGGAAGCGAAATGCCTGGTAGTGACTTAAATTCGAAGGGTTTCATGATTTATTTATTTTTGGACTTTGGGATCTAGGATTAACGCAATTGTTGAATGGGGTTTCTCTAGATTTTGAGAGGTAAGCAACTTTTGATCATTTTTATCTATTTATATTGAATACCCATTGAATTTCCCTCATAGATTTGTTGTGTTTGAGGTGAAATTTGGGGATTTTTGACCCATGTATTGGAGAGTAATAATTGGAGATTTGAGTGATGATTTGGTGTCGGAATTTGGTAATTTTGATATGGTTGGACTCGTTGTTCAATAATTTTGTCGGATTCCGAGACGTGGGCCCGGGGTTGACTTTTTGACTTTTGTTAAAGAACGTAACTTATTCATATGAAATTGATTCCTATAGCTCGTGTTAATTGTATTGAGTTGTTTGTAGCTAGATTCGAGTCGTTCGAAGGCCGATTCATGAGGCAAGGGCTTGTTGGAGTAGAGATTTGTATGGTTTGAGGTAAGTAACACTTCTAAACTTGGGTCTGAGGGTATGAATCCTTAAATTACTTGTTATGTGGTTGGTGTTGAGGTGACACACATGCTAGGTGACGGGCGTGTGGGCGTGCACCATAGAAATTGTGACTCGATCGATTTCGTGGAACTGTTAGCCATCTAATCTTGTTATTATTCACGTATTCTCTATATGATAGAGAAATTGAGTTGTGATTCATGTTAGAAATTATGCTGGTACTGTTAGGACCCACACATGTCGTTTTGCTATTGAATGACTTGCTTAATTTGCAATTATGTACTCAGTTATATCTGTCATTTGCATATCATATCTCAGTCTCTGTTGTCATTTGTTGATACATCATATTATCATTGTCTGGGCTGATTGTCATGAAATTTGTGAGCTGGAGAGACTGGAGAGATTGATGACTGAGTGAGGCCGATGGCCTAATTGTGAGTGATATTTACGGGATCGGGCTGCACGTCGCAGCAAGCTTTATTAATTCATGCCATGATTGGCTTATGTTAGTGCTTGGGCAGGATCTTCCCCTCCGGAGTTTGACATATCAGCAGTGAGCATAGGTACCTACTGAGTCCGAGTGCCGAGTGATTGAGAGTACTGAGTGACTGGGAGGACTGAGTGATTGAGCGTGCTGAGTGAGATTAAATATTCTGAGAGTATGCATATGATTTTATCACTGTGTGCATTACATATGGCATAATTGACATATAGATATATAGGTGTAACATTCCTCGTATCCGTCACATTTTGCATATTTTTATTCATGTGGAACTTAAACTGTTATACTTAAAATCATGACTACATTTCTGTATTGTTAAATTCTACATTTGGACTGTACCTGTCTGAGCTCGTCACTATTCAGCCCAATGTTAGTCTTGTTACTTACTGAGTACATTAGGTCAGTTGTACTCATACTATACTCTGCACTTTGTGTGCAGGTCAGATCCTTCTAGGCACGATGGTTGCTAGCTTTGGGAGCTTTATCTATTGGAGACTATTGAGGTAGCTGCCTTAGCGTCCGCAGACCTCGACTCTCCTTCTTTTCAATTTATTTGTATAGTTCTATAATTCTAGACAGTGTTTTTAGAAGTCAGATTATATTGTCATTTAGATGCTCATGTACTCATTGACACCCGAGTTTTATTGGATTTTATATTGAGTCGCGGTATTTTCTTATCAGTTATTATGAGATTTTCACTATTAAGCTTATTTCATTACGTTTTTAATGTAAAGATGCGTGGTTATTTCTGATTGTCGGCTTCCCTATTATTGCGATATATGCCATCACGACATGCGGGATTTTGAGTCGTGGCAAGTTGGTATCAGAGCCTAGGTTATATAGGTCTCACGACTCATGAGCAGGTTTAGTAGAGTCTTGCGGATTGGTATAGAGACGTTTGTACTTATCTTCGAGAGGCTACCGAACCATTAGGAAAACTTTACTTTCTTGTATTCTTTTCGTGTGAATTTGTTGATTCCGAAAACTAAACTTCCGTTATTCTATTCTCTCACAGATGGTGAGGACACGTGCTACCAGATCGGGCGGACGGCCACCAGTACCACCAGCTAGGGCCACGAGAGGCCGGAGTCGTGGTAGGGGCCGAGGTGCAGCTCGTACAACAACTAGAGCAGCACCTTTAGACCCATGAGTTGCTCCAGTTCAGGAGCAGATTCCAGATGTGGTTGAGCTGGTGGGACCAGCTTAGGCATCAGCTGTGCCCATTGTGATTCCAGGCCTTCAGAAGGATCTGGACCAGATATTGACTGTTTGCACTAGCCTTTCTCAGGATGTTGTAGTTCTAGCCATGCCAGCCACTTCTCAAGCCAGGGGAGGAACACAGACTCCCACCGCCCATACTCCAGAGCAGGCGGTTCAGGGACTTCAGACATCGGGGGTACTACCAGCCCATCCGGTTGCAGTTGTTCAGGCCCAGGTTAGTCCCACTATGAGTGACGAGGAGCAGAAGAGGCTAGAGAGGTTTGGGAGGCATATGCCTCCATCTTTCAGTGAGGCTGAGTCAGAAATTGCTCAGGACTTCTTGGATAGGTGCTAGCAGATTCTTCACACGACGGGTATTTTGGAGATTAGTGGGGTCTCATTTACTACTTTTTGATGGTCCGGGGCAACCTTCAGATGGTGGGAGGCCTATGAGCGGAGCCGGCTAGCCGGTGTTGCACCACTTACATGGCACGAGTTCTCTGTTCTATTCTTAGAGAAGTTTGTGCCACCGACCCACAAGGAGGAGTTGCATAGGCAGTTTGAGCAGCTACGCCACGACCGTATGTCTGTGACCCAATACGAGATGAGATTTTCAGAGTTGGATCGTCACGCGATTTGGTTGGTTCCCACATAGAGGGAGAGGATTAGGAGGTTCATTGATGGCCTCAACTATGTACTGTGCTTTGTTATGACTCGGGAGATTGCATCAGGTGCTAGGTTTGCCGAGGTGGTTGATATTGCTAGGCGGCTGGAGAAGGCCCGTAGTCAGGAGCGTAAGGAGAGGGAAGCCAAGAGGCCTCATGGTTTAGGTGGTTTCAGTGGTGGTTCTTCTGGAGGGTAGTCCTACCACAACAAGGGTCGTCCTTATAGGCCCGCTCAGATGGCTCATCCGGTTCATCGTGGTGCATCAGTTAGCCATGGTTCATACAGTGCTCGTCCGGGTTAGTCATCTCTGAGTGCCCTCTTAGCTCAGAGATTATCTCATGCTCCATCTATTCAGGGTTCATCTGTGCTAGGTTATTCTAGAAGTTATTCTGGTTCTCGGGGTCCGATTCAGTCCCCACCACCATCGGGGAGTTTCTTCGAGTGCAGGGAGTTTGGTCATGTATGGAGACCGTGTCCCAGTTACTTTCGAAGTCCAGTTCAGCAGAGGAGTCAGGTTATGACTTCCTCACCAGTTACTTCAGCACCCGCCCAGACAACTCAGGGTGGGGCTCAAGCAGCTAGAGGTCGCCGTAGAAGGGGAGGCGATCCCTACTAGACCTGCCAGACCTGCGAGTGCCGAGTGATTGAGTGTACTGAGTGAATGGGAGCACTGAGTGATTGAGCGTGCTAAGTGCTATTAAATACTCTGAGAGTATGCATATGATTTTATCACTGTGTGCATTACATATGGCATGCATAATTGACATATAGATATAAAGATGTAACATTCCTCGTATCGGTCACTTGTGGCATATTTGTATTCGTGTTGAGCTTAAACTGTTAAACTTGAAAGCAGGTCTACATTTTTGTACTATTAAATTCTGCATTTGGACTGTACCTGTTTGAGTTCGTCACTGCTTTCAGCCCAAGGTTAGTCTTGTTGCTTATTGAGTACATTGGGTCGGTTGTATTCATCCTACACTCTGCACTTCGTGTACAGATCCAAGTACTCATGGGCATAACGGTTGCTAGCTTTGGGAGCTTTATATGTTGGAGACTATTGAGGTAGCTGCCTTGGCGTCCGCATACCTCAACTCTCCTTATTTTTAGTTTATTGGTACTATTGTATCTTTCTAGACAATGTTTTTAGCAGTCAGAAAATATTGTCATTTAGATGTTCATGAACTCAGTGACACCTTGGGATTTTGTATTGAGTCGCTATATTTTATTATCAGTTAATATGATATTTTCACTACTAAGCTTTTTTCATTACGTTTTTAATGTAAAGATGCGTGATTATTTGTGATTATCGGCTTGCCTAGTAATGCGATAGGCACCATCACGACGTGTGGGATTTTGGGTCGTGACAAGTTGGTATCAGAGCCTAGGTTATATAGGTCTCACTAGTCATGAGCATGTGTAGAAGGTGATTGGATGTCTACAAAAATATGTAACTGGATCTCTACAAAAATATGTAGAAATGTAGCATGAGTATACCACAACGGTACCCAATAAGTATCAAGCCTAACCTCGGTAGAGTAGTGACGAGGCCAGGTCAAAACACCTACTAGGACAAAAAGAACTGAACAAAGTATAATATAATCTAATAACGGAAATCAAGAAAATAAATGACAACAAAGCAGCACAATAATGTAAGGCTATCAACAGATATTACAACAATAAAGAACAACAAGAACGAGCATATGATAAGAACAACAAGTAATCAAATACAGTCAGATACGAGTAAAATAAATGAAGGAATAACAAAACCGTTCAACCAACAAACCTTTTTAACATATAATGTACAATAAGAATCACAATCGAGGTACCATACCTTTTATAAACATTTCACAATTTACAATCATATTCTTCTTTATATCGTTGCGTGAGCCTTGCATTTGTACTTTCTAAAAAACAATATTTCTTTTTGATATAGCTACACGCGTTTTAGCCCCATTTTCTCACCGCGTGGCTTCAAATAATATCCTTACTAGCAACACATGTATAAATCCCACCTTATCTCGCCGCATGCACATCAGCCCCTATCTTTATATCGTTGCATGCACATCAATATCACAGCACAATGATAAACTCGCACCACACGTTCCCATATGCCACAACATTGCCAAAATCAACAATACCAATGTTACCATAACATATAGCCCAAGGCTCAACAACAATGTGTACGAAATCTCACTAGCAACAAAGGAATGAGAAACAACTCAACAAGGAAATATGTCTCAACCATTAACAATTTCAACCTCAATGTTTTAATAGCTTTCACAACTAGGATTTCAATAACTCAATGATGAGGATATTTCCAAACTTCCAATTCAAGTACATGAAATAAACTTAACAATGACAGAGATAGCATGAGATATCGAATAAGTTTAAATGCATGCAAATAACACAACAATGGAAGGAATGATATGTAACAACTACTACAACTCAATGCACATAAGAGTAACTTGATGATGGAAACTAGAATATGTAATGACAATTTAAATTAAAGCATGTACGAATAAATTTAATAATGAAAGATAGAACAAATAATAATAACTTCAATTAAGTACTTATAAGTAACCTAAGAGTTAAACCAGTCAAATACCACATATAAACCCGTGTACACATTCGTCACCTCGTGTACACGCCTTCCACATAATTCAAATAGTACAATCAATCCAAATCCCAAGGGATAGTTCTCCCAAACAAAGATAGGCAAGATACTTACCTCAAACAAGCTGAATAAATTCACTAATAAGCCCTTCACGCGCAAATCAAGCTCTGGACGGCTCGAATCAAGCCAAAATAAAATAATACCATAAATACAAGCCATATGAAGCAATTACGGATAATAAAGTTTCAATCTTTAATGAAAATTAAAGAGTCAACTCAAAAAGTCAACCCCGAGTCCGCACCTCGGAATCTCTACCAAACTCATAAATTTCAAACACCCATTTTGATCCGAGTCGGACCATACCAAAATCATCCAATTCCGACCGCAAATCGACCTTAAAATCCCCAATTTATGATTTAGAAAGGTTTTTACAAAAATTTCCATTTTCTCCAATTCAAATAAAAAATTAAATAATAAAAATAAAGATAAAGTCATGAAGAATGAACAAATACGAGTAAAAAATACTTACTCTGATCCAAATCGTGATAATCCCCTAAAGAATCACCCTAAACCGACTCTACAACTCAAAATATGTTAAAATGAACCAAACCCTCGAAATAGAGTACTATATAATCTGCTCAGGTACTATGCATTGCGAACGCGGGACCATCATCGCGCTCACGAAGACCAAAAATGATCTGCCTAGAAAAAGGCCTTCACGTTCGCGTTCTCCATCTCGCAAACACGGTGAAGCAAATGTCCAAGCCTTCGTGAACGCGACCTAGCCCTTGCGAACGCATAGGCTAAGTCCCTCCCAGCACCTGGCTGCTTCGCAAACGCGTAGCTCCAATGCGAATGCAAAGAAGGCGACTACCTTGCCCCTATCACCCTTCGTGAATGCGACCTCCACGTCGCGAGCGCGAAGAAGGAAACCAGACCTGGGACATCTGCAGTCCAAAAACAAGGTGGAATGGTCTGTAGCTATCCGAATCACACCCGAGCCTCCCGGGACCCCGTCAAAACACACTAACCAACCCCAAAATATAACATGAACTTGCTAGAGGCATCAAATCACACATAACAACATCAAAACTGCGAATCACACCTCAATTCAAGCCTAATTAACTAATGAACATTTCCAAATTCAAAACTTGAGTCGAACAAGCCTAAACAACTCTGAATAACCTCAAATTTTGGGTGCTTGTCCCAAATGAAACAACGGACCTATACCAACTCCCAAAATTACAACCCGAGCCATATATCAATAAAGTCAACCCTCTCAACCTTCCAAACCTTCAACTTTCCAACTTTCACCAAAAAGCACCAAATTAACTTATGGACCCCCAAATCAATATCCGGACATATGCTTGAGTCCCAAATCATCATACGAAACTATTAGAATCATCAAAACTCCATCCAAAGACGTCTACACACAAGTCAAACTCCAGTTAACTCTTTTAACTTAAGCTTCCAACTTTGGGGCTAAGTGTCCAAATTCACTTCGAAACACACCTGAAATCAAACCAACCACCATAGCAAGTCACC
>AWOL01S0380196.1:0-12528 GCA_000715115.1 Nicotiana otophora
CACATTCTATTGTCTTTGTTATTGTCATTATACCGTTGTTTGGCTAAATTCCGCACTACCCGGATTTTCGATCCTAACAATACTTTATAGAGTAAATGGATGAATTCAAACCTTTTTGCCCTCTGTATTTGAAGGAAAATAGAATATCCTGGAGGTAAGACAAACTCCAATTTACAATTTACCTAATTAAGATAAATCCAAACATAGTACACTTCAATAAAACTGAACAAAATCAATGTTTTCTAAGATTAACGCAACCGACAATATTTATATATAGCCTAACTATAGTATATAGTGGAAGCATGAAAGAATTGATGAGCATTGTTTGCTTAAATATTTTATTTCTCATTAATACTTTTTTGTGTTTTGGATGGAAATTAATACTATTACTATATGAGAAAGTTGTCTTCAAGAATTGACTCGTAGACGTTATAGTGGGATTTCATGGGTCCTCCCTAGTTACTACGTTGGACGGCTCCCATTAAAAGGGAATAAATGGCCTGATTAAATAAGTTAAACAAATATTTCACCACTAAGTTGGAGTAAGATTTATCCTATTATTATAATAGTAGAGGTTAGGACAAGAAAAAAGAGATGGTATTTTATTATGTTAATCATATACTAGTAGCTTATTTGGAGCTATCCTTTTGTGAACTGTAACATTTTCATTTGATCTTTAGTTTATTGCTTGTACTAAATGATAGTGGGCCCCGCACATCTTGTTGTTATCCGTTTAACTAACATTTTTGGTAGTTCATTTGGTAGTTTACCGACTATATCGACCTCACCCCTTCAACTTGGACTATAAGATGAGATCTTGTAATATCTTATCTTACTTGATAAAATTCCACATGTTTAAGTGACTATGGTTTGAAAATCACCTAGGATAGTGAGATCTATTAGATAATAAAGTGAGTTGAGAATCATAAAATTTAATGTTTAAATCCGAGTGGAGGCATAATCACAAAGTGATTTCTTCCTGTCTGTTTAAGACTAGATGGATGAATTATATGGTACATGCTGCTAGTGAAAGGTAACGAATAACCATGAAATGAGTTGACGTGCACGCAAACTATCTCAGACACCATAATTATCTTTCTTAAAAAAAGGTGATTACGCTTTGAACATCTTATTTGCTACTATAAAGAAAATTTCAAAAAAGGAGAATGAAGAAGCATAGAAACCGTGAAAGATTGAGCTACAGATTGGTAATCTGATTCAACATTTAAATTAATACATTGTTTGATTCTTGATTTAAAACTATGTGTAACTAATTAGGCGTTCAATTTTTGATTAAAAATTATGTTAAGCATAAGTGACACTTACAATAATTTACAAATTATAAGTTTTAACCAAATTATTAGTAGTTGATTTGTTGAGTGGGAACAATATGCTCTCCGGGAAAAAAGTAGAAAGGTGATTGACGGCCGCACACTTTGGTCAGTTCCTAACACGCCTTATTTTCGGGTCATATCGACTGAAGGAGCATCTCTTTCACACTAGCCTTTGTTTTCTCCCCTTAAGCTTAAAGAAGAAATCAGAAACTAATGAAAACTCCATTGGATAATTGATAAATCATTTGTTAACGAAATGACCAATTCACACTAATTGAAACAGTAATATGTCACAAATTCAAACACTAAATTTCTGTAACCCTAATTAATATAGTAGGGCTGGATGAATATACACGTTTACATCCATAATATATACATACAGCCTAATCTACTAAATTACCTAATTTTTTAAGGTAGAAATGCATTTACGTGATAATTTCTCGGTAATCGGCTTTCCGGCTCAGCTCCGGCAGCCGACGACGAGCTCGCCACAGGCAACTCACCGCACTTATGGCATCTCGTCACTACTAGGATCTGCCGGCAAGACGGACACGACGAATGCGAGCCTAACCAGGTATCGATGCATCCTACGTGGAAGCCATGGCCACACTGCGGCAGCACTCGAATCTCATCTCCGACGGCGAATTCCGCCAGGCAAATGGCACATTCGGAGAATTTCGCGGCATGTTCCGTCGTGTAACTGAGCTTCGGAAGCGACTTGAGGACCTTCTTTTTCAAACCTTTATTCGCCGGAGGTGATGAAAAAGCTGAATTTCCGGTGGCTCTGGCCGAGATCCGTCGGATCCAGGCGCAACGAGCAACGGCAACGAGACCGAGGACGCAAATAAGGGCGCAAAGGAGAGCGGCGAGGATAACGACGAAGTCGGAATCGACGTTGCCAATACGTGAGGAGGAAGTCGCCGGAGAAGGTGAAGTGGACGGTTTAACGCCGCCGTGAATAGGTGAAGGATCAGTATTAGTCATGAGGAAAGTGCGGAGCTAATCGGGAGAGAAGATAAAAGCGTTGTGCTTAATCCTATTTCATTTTTCAGCTCTTTTTAGCCTTATAAAGGAGTAAAATATAGGCAACTGTTTAGCCAACAACCTTTTTTATTTATTTAAATTGTATGATAATTTTCTTCGGATCAAGAAAGCGAACGGATGTAGTCAAACTCACACATCTTGTGTGGTAGACTCACGTCGTTCCTATGAAACAAATTACAATTAACATAATTTAATCTGTAATAATAAATTAACATTAATTTTACTAAATTACCATTTAATATAAGTAGCATATTATATAAATATTTCTTATACCGAAGTCTATAAAAAGACTACCTGGTGGAGTAAAGTGATCATTTTATAAGGCGACCCTATGATTTTTAATTTCCAAAAATTTCATCCTTCCTATGTATAAAAGAGTACTTCCTTTCTCTTAAATCATAATTCATTGTTTGATTTAGTACGGAATTTAAGAAAGGAGTACATTAATTTTGAAACTTATGGTATAATATAGGTCTTAAATATTTATTTAGCTAGAGGCGGATGCACACTATAGGAGAGTCACCAACACCTGAAAATTCCGATAAAACTTTATCTATATTTACAAATTTCTTCATAAAATAGTTAGATATTAGTATAGACATCCGTATCAATCTTTACAAGGAGTGAACATCAAATTTATTTAAAATCATAACTTTTGAACTTATTGGCATCTGAAGTCCATACAAAGTGTTTCCAAATACGACAATAACAAGAACATGATTGGGGACCGAAGAACAAAATTAAAGTGAGCTAGCTAGAAGTAGTACAAAAGCCTATATTTCCAATTAATTCTAATGCGATGTTGCGAACCTCTCTTTTCCTCTTTTAGGATTTTCCTTCCCTAANTCATCTCCGACGGCGAATTCCGCCAGGCAAATGGCACATTCGGAGAATTTCGCGGCATGTTCCGTCGTGTAACTGAGCTTCGGAAGCGACTTGAGGACCTTCTTTTTCAAACCTTTATTCGCCGGAGGTGATGAAAAAGCTGAATTTCCGGTGGCTCTGGCCGAGATCCGTCGGATCCAGGCGCAACGAGCAACGGCAACGAGACCGAGGACGCAAATAAGGGCGCAAAGGAGAGCGGCGAGGATAACGACGAAGTCGGAATCGACGTTGCCAATACGTGAGGAGGAAGTCGCCGGAGAAGGTGAAGTGGACGGTTTAACGCCGCCGTGAATAGGTGAAGGATCAGTATTAGTCATGAGGAAAGTGCGGAGCTAATCGGGAGAGAAGATAAAAGCGTTGTGCTTAAACCTATTTCATTTTTCAGCTCTTTTTAGCCTTATAAAGGAGTAAAATATAGGCAACTGTTTAGCCAACAACCTTTTTTATTTATTTAAATTGTATGATAATTTTCTTCGGATCAAGAAAGCGAACGGATGTAGTCAAACTCACACATCTTGTGTGGTAGACTCACGTCGTTCCTATGAAACAAATTACAATTAACATAATTTAATCTGTAATAATAAATTAACATTAATTTTACTAAATTACCATTTAATATAAGTAGCATATTATATAAATATTTCTTATACCGAAGTCTATAAAAAGACTACCTGGTGGAGTAAAGTGATCATTTTATAAGGCGACCCTATGATTTTTAATTTCCAAAAATTTCATCCTTCCTATGTATAAAAGAGTACTTCCTTTCTCTTAAATCATAATTCATTGTTTGATTTAGTACGGAATTTAAGAAAGGAGTACATTAATTTTGAAACTTATGGTATAATATAGGTCTTAAATATTTATTTAGCTAGAGGCGGATACACACTACAGGGAGAGTGTCACCAGCACCTGAAAATTTCGATAAAACTTCATCTATATTTACAAATATCTTCATGAAATAGTTAGATATTAGTATAGACACCGTATCAATCTTTTCAAGGAGTGAACATCAAATTTATTTAAAATCGTAACTTTTGAACTTATTGGCATCTGAAGTCCATACAACGTGTTTCCAAATACGACAATAACAAGAACATGATTGGGGACCGAAGAACAAAATTAAAGTGAGCTAGCTAGAAGTAGTACAAAAGCCTATATTTCCAATTAATTCTAATGCAATGTTGCGAACCTCTCTTTTCCTCTTTTAGGATTTTCCTTCCCTAAATTAGTTTCTTCTATGCGATTAGGGGTGTCAAACGGGCCCGGCCCAGATCTGACCTAAGAAACATTAGTCACCGATACGTCATGATCGTTCGTCATTTTGTAGCGTTTTAGGACCATAAAATGACAATTTGATTCGATTTTCATATTTTTGTATGCTATAGCCCACGCCGGGTCATGTCGGATATGGGTCGATCGAAAATATATAATTAAAAAACGGATAAATTATCCGATCCGATCATATTTAATACGGATAACAAAACGGATTAAGCGGAGGATAATATGAATATCCATATTACCCTTGATTTCTTGAATATGATCACTTTTGGGAGAATTTTTAGTCTCCCAAACTTGAGGAATACTCAATTTGAGGCTTTACTAATGTTAAAGTTAAACACATTAGTTATCCATTTTCTAAGTGGATAATATGATTATTATTCATATTTGACATATTTTTAAAATTTTCACTATTCAACGCATTTTTTAATGAATAATATGAGTAGAAAACTGTTTTCTTATAACCATTTTACCACCCATGTGTGATATTCCAAGTGAACCATATCTAGTACTTAATTATGAGTTCGTTGATTTGTAGCCATCACATATCTTTTGGCTAGATAAAGATGAAATAAAAGCATCAATAAAGACTAAAGAGCATCTGAGTTGTTGGATTAAGGAATGACTTTATATACTACAGTGCAAGCACATGGGAATTGGGGTGTGATACATCATCCATCATTGATCTATTTTTTCGACGTTGACATTTCTTTTATGATCGAGAAATTTATCTGAAACCAACCCTTGAATTAATCGCAACCTTTAATTGCGAAATGATGAGTCCGCCCCTCTAATCTTCTCGACATAAATACCAGAATTAGTTCGTTTAGTATAGTGTTCGAACCTACTACCTAAGACACAAATCCCTAGACATCAAAAAGGTACAACACTATGCTTAGTGGGGATTTGGTTCACTTAATAGATAACCGAAATAAATAATTATAGTAAATTAAAGAGGAAAAAAAAAGATAAGATTGATCATAACAGAATATAGATCAATCGATTTCAGTTATGATATTGACGGATCATACTGAAAATACGTCCATAATAAATACTTGATACTTAAGAATACCAAAATAGAAAAAGGGCAACTCGGTGCACTAAACTCCCGCTATGCGCGGAATCCGAGGAAGGGTCGGACCATAAGAATCTACTATACGCAACTTTACCCTGCATTTTTGCAAGAGGCTATTTTCGCGACTTGAACCCGTGACCTTCCGATCACATGAAATAGAAAAAGATTAGATAGAGAAATCTCTATAATGAAGTATGGTCTTATGCGCCTAGTCGTCTGAGTTTGGAGATAGTTATCTTAAAAAAGAAAAAGATAGTGCAATCTGTGGTCCAATATTACCAAACATCTTTCATATTTCCTATTTATGGATTAATTTTGATAATGCCCCATTCCTATGGCATGTGTTCTGCAAATTTTTGTTTAGTTTAGGCGAATCTTGCCAAACAAGTCCACCCCTAATATATCTTACCTCCAACGTTTATAGATTAGTGGTACCAATAAGACTCTCCCACAACATACATCAAACAACAATAATAATATACACAGTATATTCTTATGGTGTGGGGTCTGAAAAAGATAGTGTGTACGCAGACCTTACCCCTATCTGGTAAAGGTAGAGGATTATTTTTGATAGGCCCTCGTGCCTCGGCTCAAGTCATTCCCACAGTAAAAATGACACCAGGTAGCCACTTTAAAGGGCTACTATTAAAGAATTAGTCAGTGCATCTTAAATTTTAATTTTTTTAGGACAAAAATATCATAAATTGTCCTAATATTAAAATTTTTAATTTAAAATTCTAACTTCATTTTCAATGTCCCCTTCCCTAATCATCAGGTACAATANCCAGTATATTTTTATGGTGTGGGGTCTGAAAAAGATAGTGTGTACGCAGACCTTACCCCTATCTGGTAAAGGTAGAGGATTGTTTTTGATAGGCCCTCGTGCCTCGTCTCAAGTCATTCCCACAGTAAAAATGACACCAGGTAGCCACTCTAAAGGGCTGCTATTAAAAAATTAGTCAATGCATTTTGAATTTTAATTTTTTTAAGACAAAAATATCATGAATTGTCCTAAAATTAAGATTTTTAATTTAAAATTCTAACTTCATTTTCAATAACACCTTCCCTAATCATCGGGTACAATATAAAAAAGCTTTTTTTTTAAAAAAAAGAACGACTTATCTTATCCTTTTAACATCATAACCAACAAGGAAAAAGGGGGAAATACACAGAAATAAGAAAAGCAGGTGACACGTGCTCAAGTGATTAATTAATACTTGTAGGTAATGGTCAGCTCTAAATTCTTTTTTGTCGACCATCTCCCACCATTTTGCTACAAAAACTTAAAAGAAAGGAAAGTAGAAAGTAGAAAGTCATATAAAAGCAAAGGGGCCTTTCTTGGTTTTTGCATAGAATAGGAAGTGGAGGTAGTAGACGAGTAGAAGGGAGTGAATTGGTCATTAAGCACTTGTTATTATACCACATGAAAAGTTGGATCTTCTTACTTTTTTGTTGTTAATAAAAGGATAAGTCCCAATTAGAGCACGTTTCTCTTTTGCTTTGGCTAATCTTCCATCTTAATCTGTCTCTTCCACTTTTGTTTTTAGTATCAAAGAATTTTCCTCTAAGCTTCTGGTCCGACTCTAGTGCGTACAACAACAAACAACAACAACTCAGTATAATCTCACTAGTGGGGTCTGGGAAGGGTAATGTGTACGCAGACCTTACCCCTACCCTGGGGTAGAGAGGCTGTTTCCAAAATGACCCTCGGCATCCTTCCCTCCAAGAACTCTCCACTTTGCTCTTGGGGTGACTCGAACTCACAACCTCTTGGTTGGAAGTGGAGGGTGCTTACCATCAGAGAAAACAACAACAACAACAACAACAACCCAGTATAATCCCACTAGTGCGTACACAACTTCGAAACTTGGGGAAGAATGGCCTCACACATCTACCTTAAGCGCTAAGGGGTCATTTGGTACTTTAGAGTGTATAAGAATAATGTTGAATATGATATATTAGTAATGTTGGTATTAGTTATGATTGCATTAGTTGTGCTGACATTAGTTATGGTGACATATTTTTTATCCATTGTTTGGTTTGATGTATTAAACATTGCACAATTTCTAAAACAATTGTTTGTTTATAAAAATACCCTCATAACTAGTCCATCACTTTATCTTTTTAAAATAAAGATATATTGAAGAATGTTTTTATATAAAAAAAAATTAAAAAAATTATTTGATTTGTCTACCTATATTGTAGTATAGAATTGAATATTTATCTATATTATTATAAAAGCATGAATACAATGTCGGTTTATCAAAATAACCTTATAATATTAAGCATAATAACTCATAATAAAAGGACATAACCGGAATTCTAGATATTGGCCTTATAATCCTATTAGTTTTAGGACATAATACTATATGTTAGGAATCCTACATGATTACTTTTAGGTATTCTATTAGTATAATTAATTTCGGGCTGTCTAATTCATATAAAATTGAACAAGTGAATATCTTTAGTCATGTAATCCTATTACTTTTAGGATATACTTCTTAAAAATTCCTATTACTAATTTAATTTGAAAACGTATTATAATGTCCTATTACTAATTTAATTTGAGAATGTATTATATTGCAAAAATTTATTTAGAAAAATGAGAGCCTATATTATTATAAAATCATAAATACAACATTGATATATCAAAATAGCCCTAAAATATTAAACGGAAGAACTCATAGGGAAAGGACATAACTACAATAACCTATTTTTTGAACTATAATTCCTTCTATGCTAATTTTTAATATTTAAGAATTTAAAATTAATAAAATTTTGTCTATTAAATTCTCATTAAAAATGTGTAGGAAGGTTTAATAAAATCAATTTCATAAGAATCATCCGTATTGGCAATACATTACCATTACATAATGTCCAATACAAAGAAACAATAAAAGTAATATTAAATGGACTGCATAAAGAGTTGAAATTGAGAAAACAAATACCCCCACAATAATATATTTTTATATTATATTTGAACTATATTTCTACTCAAATAATATTTCTTAATCAAATTTTTGTATAATATTAAAAAATACCTAATTATTAAACAACAACCAAAAATATATTTAAGAATATAAATGTGTGAGAAAGAGAGAAAAATGGTTGGTAAGAGTCAATTAAATATTAAAAACAAGAGATGAACTAATATTAAGATTTGAATCAACATAGAATAAATTCTTTTTTATGTTAAAACCAAATAATTAAATCTTTTAATTAATTATTTAGCAAGAGAATCCAATTCAATTATTTTTTAAATTCATCATATGAGTAAAATTCTTATTCAAGTTAAAAATAAATCTTATGGTATATAAATTAATTCCATAAAAAGAGCGTTAGAACATAAAGTAAAAAGGTTAATATATTATTAAGAATCAAAATGTTATACAAGTGTATGAGAAAGCACAATCATAACTAAATCCTAAACAAGAATAAGCTTTCAAGACTATATTATAAAGAGTCTACTATGGTATAATGAGATTATTCTTTGTAGATGCCTCCAACGGAATCGAAATAATATTTTTATGTCATGCATTACTTGCAAATATCATATCAAGAGGCATGACATTGTTAGCAATAATAGCAGTGGTGTATCAACAACGATTTTATTGTAAGACCATCCACTTTAGATTTTATATACTTCTTCAAACAACTTAAATAACCATCACAAATATATCAAAGCATAGCAATAATGCTAAATTTATAAGGAAAACAAAATTGATAATATGGGATGAAACACCTATGGCTAAGTGTCAAACGATCGAAATAATTGTCCGGAGTTCTAAAGATATATTGGATATCAATGAACCGTTTGGTAAAGAATTAATGGTTTGGGAGGTAATTTCTATCAAGTACTACCAACAACAACAACCCAGTATAATCCCACTAGTGGGGTCTGGGGAGGGTAGTGTGTACGCGGACCTTACCCCTACCCTGGGGTAGAGAGGCTGTTTCCAAATGACCCTCGGCATCCTTCCCTCCAAGAACTCCCCACCTTGCTCTTGGGGTGACTCGAACTCACAACCTCTTGGTTGGAAGTGGAGGGTGCTTACCATCAGAGCAACCCACCTTGTCAATCAAGTACTACCAGTAGTTCCAAAATCGACAAAAGCAGAGACTGTAAAAGCTAGCTTGCCAAAGTTATACTTCTGGCCTCGAACGAAAAAGATTCAACTGACAAGAAATATAAAGTAAGAACAGATCCAGTATTCAGTGTCTTCTTGCTTTGTGTCGGAAACGAATAAGAGCATCCAATAAAAGATGATTTGTTCTTCCTGAACACTTGATTTTCAATCTCAATGGTAATAGTAGTGCATTTAATAAGAGAAATATTTCTATCATTAGATTAAAACGCAATTTGTGCAAATCGCATGATAGAATTAAAAAGATATCTTAGCTACCAGAAATGAATATGTTGATCAACTTAATAAAAGGTTGATTGCAAAATTTTATAGTAAAAATAAAATATTTTTCAGTTTTTGACTCAACATAAAAATGATACCAATAATTACTACCAAGAAGAATAATTACATACTTTAATAACAAATGGCCTTTTACCATACATGTTTGTTGTCAAGTTTCTTATTTCTTACGTATGTTAGTGTCACTGTATATATAATAGACTAAATTAAAATTGATATTCCATTGTATATAGGTTAATTTTGAAGAAAATTATGCATGTCATGCTACTGAAAAACTTAGATATAGAAGTTTTGACAATAACGTCATACATGCTAAAATTATAATATTGGTTAATGTGGTTCTAAGTATATTCTTATCCCTGGATTCAACTTTCGTCTTCCCGAAACTAAGGAATATCCTTTTAAATTTGTATGAAAATAATTTTTAGTATGTTTATGTTTTACGAATATAATAAAAAAAGCATAACGACAAACATCCTAAATATTGGACTATATTTATTGCAATATATTTTCTTGCATGAACAACTGTATGTTGTACTTTCAAGAGGGATATCAAGATCGACAACAGGAGTTCTGGTTAAGGTAGGGCAACCAACGAATTAAGAGGAAATATGCACAAAAAAAAAATTATCCACAAAGAAGTGTTCGTTAAGATATCATCAGAATAAATACTTTTAAACTATAATATATAATTATCTAACTAACATGACAAAATTGATCATTTGTGTAAGTTTTGATGATGTCCTTTTATTTTAAATTTATGTATTATGATAATGTAATAATATTTTTCGACATTTAGATGATTGTTGTATTATTATACATAAAATTTCTCCCATTAATTAAATTTTATTGTTCCTTCATATAAATAAATATTTAAATCATCACCTGCCATTATTAACGTGCAGCGCACGTTCATAGATACTAGTTTATAAAAATAAAATATGCGAATATTTATTTATTTACTAGGGATATAACTTTATTTCTCACTTTCTTGGATTATTTCAAAATTGCATTAATATAAGAGTATATTTTAATCAAGCATAAATTTTGAAGGTGGGGAGTTCTTGGAGGGAAGGATGCTGAGGGTCATTTGGAAACAGCCTCTCTACCCCAGGGTAGGGGTAAGGTCTGCGTACACACTACCCTCCCCAGACCCCACTAGTGGGATTATACTGGGTTGTTGTTGTTGTTGTTGTTGTTGTATAAATTTTGAAGGACAATTTTGTCTTTAACTTAGTTAATGCATGCATTAAAACCTATTGCATTGTTAATACCATAATTTATTATGCATAGGATAATACCAAATAAGACGTATAACTAATGCTTGATTAACTAATATATAGGTTCAAAAACTATACCAAAAGGGGTAATATTAATACACAAAGCTTATGCATGCATTATTTTATCTAATACATCCTACCAAACGACCCTTAAGAGGTCGTTTGGTAGAGTGCATTAGAGAAAATAATGCATGCATTAATTTTGTGTATTAGTAATACCTTATTTGGTACACTTTTTCAACCTATATATAACTAACACAAGCATTAGTTATACACCATATTTGATATTGTCCTATGTATAGTTAATGCATAGCAAACTATGATATTAGCAATACCAAGGCTATTAATGCATGCATTAGCGTGGTTAAAGACAAAATTATCTTTAAAGTTCCTTAAAGCTAAAGAATATGGAGGATATTTTTGTAAACAACTAATTTTCTTAAAAGATTATGCAATGAATTTTAATTTTAATACATCACACCAAATAATGAATAAAGGATAATATCTGCATAACTAATGTTTACATTACTATACTGTGCATTACTAATCCCTGCATTACTAATACACCTTATTTAGCACTATTCTTATACATTTTACCAAATGACCCCTAAGCTTTGCCCGCTACCAAATGACCCATAAGCTTTGCCCGCGACATTTAAACTCGTGATGTATGTCTCATCCACACATCATGTCCTTGTCACTGAAACCAAAGCTCGAGTCATAAGTTGTTGTGCCTAATATTTGGGTTTGAAAGTCAGAAGTCATTTATGCCATATAGTTCAAACTTCCAAGTTCCTATTTTCTCACAAGTCATGTCCTATCTTATCTTACACTGTCATGTACATAACAAATCCACCGAGGAACATGTCAATAGCTGCATAAAGTAACTAACACTTAACTGTCAAATAAATTAGTGAATGAAATCTCATCACTCGATATAGCAAAAGAAAGCGGACTTGAAAGAGCAAATTCAAACTACGAGTCCAGAACCATTTGTGGTTATTTTGGATAAGTGTGACGGAAATATGTGTTTAAAAAAAATGACCTTTTTATATATAGCGCTCTTTTAAAGAGCGCTATTCTTTAATGGAGTTTTGGCCGTTAAAGTATAGTATTCTTTAAAAGAACACTATATATATATAACGCCACTATAAACCGCGCTATACAGGGCTGATAAGACAGCTATGCATAGCGCGGTATGTAACCGC
>AWOL01S0380283.1:0-11121 GCA_000715115.1 Nicotiana otophora
AAAAGTATTTTCATTTAATACTTTAAAAAGGAAAGTAGATAAGAGTGGGTTGGTCCGAGTACCATCCACTTTCGACCAAGAGTTTGTGAGTTCGAGTCATCTCAAGAACAAGGTGGGGAGTTCTTAGAGAGAGGAAACCGGGGGTCTATCAAAAACAGCCTCTCTAACTCAGGGTAGGGGTAAGGTCTGCGTATACACTACCCTTCTCAAACCCCACTAATAAGATTATACTGGGTTGTTGTTGTTATTGTCGTACTTTAAAAAAGGAAAGAGAAAACTCTCCTTTCTCTAATATTTTATTCCAAATTGTTTTTTTGTTGTCCAATTTATTCACTTGAGATGAGTTGTGATTTATAAAAGAATTTATGTGACTACTAAATATGTAAATTACAAATAAATCGATTTATATACTACGTACTTCCTAGATTTTTTAAATACATAAACTTTATTTCAAAGTTAAAAAACTGATGATGAAAATTCCACAATTTTTTTTGATATGTTGACCTTCTGCCACGAATATTGTTATTTATTTTTGGGAGAAATTAAATATTTTTTTTCTTTGCAGTGTAGGACGAGCTTAAATAAATTGGCGATTGGTTTTTAATTAGGTTTTTTAATTCACATATATTTTTTGCTTTTTAGAGGCGGACCTATATTATATAGAAAGGGGTCACCGGCAAAAATTTTATGCATATTTGTATATATTTTTAAGAAAATAGTGATTTATAAATATTAGTAGTGACACTCTTTATACAATATAAATTTTAATTTGATTGAATACAAAAGTGCACTCGTAATTTTACTGGTTCTGCCTTTACTTTCCACAAGCTATTGGGTATCTATATTGAAACTTTCCATTATTGAATTCGCCCCTCGTAAAATCAATTAAAGAGAAAAACGTTCTCTTTCTTGATTGTTTCCCTTCACAGCTTGAACTCGACACACAGTCTCTTTAGGCAAAAGGCATGTTTATATGTTGGAAATTCAAAGGAGATATACACCAAGTAGCAGAGGGTTCCCCACTTTGAGTCCTGGCCCTCCATACGCGTCTAACTCAAACAAGTGGGCGATATGATTAAAACAACTTTGACAACGTAATGCTTTGCTTGCAAGATTTATGATAAGTATATATTGTCATTTTTAACGCAACCCAACAAACAAATAAATAAATATATAACAAAACCAAAAGAAAAAATCCCAGTCTATATATAACATGCTTAACGTTAATCCTCAAATCAGCTTGGACCATATCATTATGTTTAGTTAGTAAATGTTGCCAACTCAACGGTTTCCTCTAGAAGAATAATAAAATATTTTGTTAATGACATTTTTCTTAAAGATAATCACGCGGCTGCATGTGAAGGATAGGAGAGAGAGTGAGAGGAGAAAAAATAACAAAGTCATCACGTGGAGTGTCGGCAAAGGATGTCTTTTTTTGAGGTGAAGTATTGTTTAGTTAGAAGGGACTTTTCTTTGTTGTTTTGTCAATTACTCCTCCCCTTATCTAACCTAATTTATTGGTCTATTCTCCAAGTTATTTTCCCAATAATCAAGTACATTGAACAAAATAGTTACACATTTGACCGATCAATAAAAAATAATTAAATTTATAAGTTAAATATATAAAAAATATACATTAATTGTATATAAAATATGTATAGTATATATTAATATTCAAAAAGTATATATTTTACCGGCAATTATTTTTTAAAGCGGCTATACAATATAGTTTTCCAATAACTTTTTTACATACATGCTATCTTTTAAAACGATACGTGTACTATTCTTTACTGACACTAACTAAGCTAGCGTTTGATTATAGATTCTCAAATTTATTTAAAAAAAATTTGATTTGGATGAAGTTTGGTTTGAAGTTAAAAACATGTTTGGACATAATTTTTCAAACCATATTTCACTTTTTTTTTTGAAAAACATGAAATGTGACTTACACCCATAAGTTCTAAAAACTATCAAAAATACCCAACAATACCAAATAAACAAACTTGCTAATCCTGTATATGCAGAACCTTCATCGATACCATTCATTATCATTATCACAAACCATAGTCCTGAACATATATAAGTTTAGCACAAAATTATCATTTTTATAATGAACTACATAATACACTATTCTAAAAACATAACCTGATATTTTAATATCAACTGCTAATAACACAATTACTATGCATTATAATTCGTCAAATTGCAATAATATTACAAGATCCATCAACCCAAAAGAAAATGATAGTACTTACTAATTAGTTGGTGGATTAGTTGTGTCAATATAGATTGTGGACTTTTTATAAAATATAAATGTTTGAGGTAATTTTTGAAATTGTTAAAAAATCTAACACTAATATACTGGGCCAGTTTAAAAAATCCGCCAAAACATGGATAAAATTTATAAATAAAAATATTTTGCCAATTATTTTTTGAAAACAATTTGGCAAAATCTATGGCCAAACATGGTCTAGAAAACTTAGTATGTATGTTGTGTCTTCTTTTTTTCGGTGTTAGCATGATTTTCTATTATCCGTCTAAGTGTAAACACGTCAGAGTTATTTGATTCATGGACTAGTTATATAGAAATTATATATATAAATTGTTATTGGATGAATAATATTATAAAAATTATTATATGAAGAATAATGTAACGACCCGGCCGGTCGTTTCGAGAGTTGTAGCCCAGTTCCCCTTTTCTGCTCATTTTTGTGCTTCACTGTTATTTTATGACTTACCGGGTTAGTTGGTTTGGGTCTAGAGTGAATTGAGATACTTAGTCTCTTAATTGAAATCTTAAGCTGGAAAAGTCGATCGGATGTCCACTTATGTGTAAACGACCTCGGATTAGAATTTTGATGGTTCCATTAGCTCAGTTGGGCGATTCTGGACTTAGGAGCGTGTCCCGATTATGATTTAGAGATCGGGATATCGGGGTCGGATTCTGATTCCGAAAGTTGCACTAGCTTCGTGGGGTCATTTTTGACGTGTGTGCAAAATTTGAGGTCAATCGGACGTGATTTGATATGTTTTGGCGTCGTTTTGTATAATTTGGAAATTTCAAAGTTCATTAGGCTTGAATCCGTGTGTAATTCATGTTTTGATATTGTTTGAGGTGATTTGAGGGTTCGACTAAATTCGTATGATATTTTAAGACTTGATGGTATGTTTGGTTGAGATCCCGAGGGGGCATCGGGTGGTCAACGGATCATTTTTGGACTTCGGTTGATGGCTGATGTCTGTTGCTGTGTTTTTCTGGTTTCCTCTTACTCATTCGCGAGAGGAGCCTCGCGTTCGCGAAGAATGTTTGTGAGCTGGGAATTTTTGTTCTTCGAGTTCGCGAAGAAGAGGACGCGAATGCGAAGGTGTGGTCTGTGTGTGCATCGCGAACGCGGGAGTGGTGTCGCGTTCGCGAAGAGGAGTGAGGTAGCTGGGGACTCCCCCCCNTGCCCATATACCACAACACTTGCCAAAATCAACAATATAGATATTATCACAACATACAACACATGGCTCACTCACAATGTGTACAAAATATCTATAACAACCAAATGAATGAGGAATTCTCAATAAGGAAAGATATCTCAACAATTACCAACTTCAACCTCAATGTGATAATGACTTACACAACTTCAACACCAATAATTCAACAAAAAGATATTCCATAAAATAACTACTTCAAGTAAGAGATCTTTAAATAATAAAAGGGGTAATAAGACAATAAAGAAGGTAGCAACTTCAATTAACCATATAAGAGCAATTACAACTATACAGGGTATAACAAATGCTAACAATATGAATTAGAGCAAGTGAGAGTAAATTTAACAATAAAAAGGTATAACATGTTATAACAAATGCAAGTAAAGGCATGAAAGAAGTCTAAAAGTCTAAACTGGTCAAAATATCACATATAGCCCCTGTACACACTCGTCACCTTGTGTACACGCCTTTCACATAGTACAAATAGCACAAACAACCCAAATCCTAAGGAGTAGTTCCCCCACACAAAGTTAGGCAAGATACTTACCTCAACTAGGCCAAATCAACCCTCGAATATAGCTTTTACCCTAAAATTCACCTCCACACGGCTCAATTCTAACCAAAAGCGACTAAATATCATCAAACAATGCAAGGAAAACTAATTACAATAGATAAAGCTTTGATCTTTACACAATTCCCAAAGAGTCAACCCTGGGCCCGCCCGATCAAAACTCGGGTCCAAGGGTAGATTCCGACTACCCATAAATCCACGAGTTCATATATGTATTTTGTTTTCAAATCCGAGTCCAAATCGACTGTCAAAACTCAAATCTTCATTTTTCCAATCATTGACAAACATCCCCAAATTTTCCTCTTCGATTCTCATAAATTTCATGTTAAATCTAAGATATAATTATAAAATGACATTGGAAATTGATTAGAATCACTTACCCAATATTTGTATATGAAACTCCCCTCTCCAAATCGCCTCCTACTGAGCCTAGGGTTCTAACATGAGAGAAAATGATATAAAATCCTGACTCTAAGCCCTTTTGTTCAGTTATAGATGTAGCAATTATGACACGGGGTTCGCAATTGCGAAGAAAAGCTCGTAATTGCGGCTACTGACACACTGAGAAGATGTCAAAATTGCAACACAGACTTCGCAAATGCAAAGTGTGTCCTCCTTGCAAATGCGAAATAGCCTACCCCAAGCCCAAACTTCGCAAATACAAACTAGGTATCAAAATTGCGATACAAAAGCCTCCCCTGCCATGTTCGCAATTGCGATGCTGGTGCGTGCAATTGCGATGTAGGAGAACCAGCACACCATCAATCCGTTTGCAGTTCAAAACCATTTCGAAATGCGTCCAAATGTAACGACACGGCCCGTCGTTTCACGAGTTGTAGCCCTGTTTCCCTATTTTCTGCTTCTTTTGTGTTCTACAACTGTTATATGATTACCGGGTTAGTTGGTTCGGGTCCGGAGTGAATTCAGAGTGAATTGAGACATTTAGTCTCTTAATTAAAATCTTAAGTTGGAAAAGCCGATTGGATGTCAACTTAGGTGTAAACGACCTCGGATTAGAATTTTGATAGTTCCGTTAGCTCTGTTGGGTGATTCTGGACTTAGGAGCATGTCCGGATTGTGATTTGGAGGTCGGGATTAGAATTAGGCTTGAAATGGCGAAAGTCGAATATTTAGGAAGTTTAATCGGGGGGTTGACTTTTTAATATCGGGGTCAGATTCCGATTCAAGATGTTGCAGTAGGTTCGTGGGGTCATTTGTGACGTGTGCAAAATTTGAGATCAATCGGACGTGATTTGATAGGTTTCAGCGTCGTTTGTAGAATTTGGAAATTTCAAAGTTCATTAGGCTTGAATCCGTGTGTAGTTATTGTTTTGATGTTGTTTGAGGTGATTTGAGGTTTCGACTAAGTTCGTATGATATTTTGGGACTCGATGGTATGTTTGGTTGAGGTCCCGGGGGACCTCGGGTGAGTTTCGGGTGGTTAACAGATCATTTTTGGACCTTGGTTGATGGCTGATGTCTGCTGTTGTGTTTTTCTAATTTGCTCTTACGCGTTCGCGAAGGGTGTTTATGAGCTGGGAATTTTTATTCTGCGCATTCGCGAAGAAGAGGATGCTAACGCGAATGTGTGGTCTGTGTGTGCATCGCGAATGCAGGAGTGGCAGTGGTGTTGCGTTCGCGAAGAGGAGCGAGGCAGCTGGGGACCCCCAGCCTTTTGGTTTATGCGTTCGCGAGGCATGGGTCGTGTTCGCGAAGGTCAGAGTTGGTAAAGTATCGCGTTCGCGAAGCATTGGTCACATTTGCGAAGAGTTAAACTGGGAGGTAGTCAAATTGGTCTACGCGAACGCGAGAGGACGATCGCGTTCGCGAAGAAGGAAATCTGGGCAACGTAATTTAATTTCAAAAAGGAGGGTTTGAACCCATTCTTCATATTTTGAGCTAGAGACCATGGATTTGGGCGATTCTTAAAAGGATTTTCGTGGAGTTGATTGGGGTAAGTGATTCTTACTTGGTTTTGGCTAAATTCTATGATTATGTCTTTAATTCCATCCTCTAATTTGTGATTTGGGGTGGAAAATTGGGAAAAAAAGAGGAAGTGTTCTTGAGTTAGATATTTGAGGTTTTGAATGAGATTTTGTTATCGGATTTGAGTAAATTTGGTATGGTTAGACTCCTGAGTGAATGGGCTTACGGGTTTTGTGACTTTTGTTCGAATTCGAGACGTGGGTCCGGGTCCGACTTTTGACCAATTTCGGATTTTGGCTTATAATTTCGTATTTTTCTTATGGAGTTGATTCCTTTGGTCCGTATTGATTGTATTGTACTGCTTGTGGCTAGATTCGAGACGTTTGGAGGCCCATTCGCGAGGCAAATGCATATTGGAGTAGAGTTTTGCTCGGATTGAGGTAAGTAACAGTTTTAAAGCTGGCCCAGAAGGTATGAAACCCCGAATTATTATATTATATGATTGTTTTGGAGGTGACGCATATGTTAGGTGACAGGTGTGTAGGCGGGCTCTGTGGGAATTGTGACTTGGTACATTCCGTGAAACTGAGAAGTTGAATAAACTTGTTGTTAACTATACGCTCTTCATGTGTTATAGAAATTTGACTATGAATCATGTTAGAGACCATAATTAGGCTTTGTGTTGGTACTGTTGGGACCCACATAGGCTGCATTACATATTGGATTACCTGCTAAATGCTATTTGTACTCAGTCTCAGTATTATTCGCATATCATATCTCAGTCTCTATTATTCTTGTTGATACATCATATTATTGCTGTTTGGGTTGATTTTCCTGATTTCTGAGAGCCCGAGAGGCTGGAGAGATTGCTGACTGAGTGAGGCCGAGGGCCTGATTGTGAGGATATTTATAGGATCGGGCTGCACGTCGCAATATATTTTTATTAATTCACGCCATGATTTGGCTTGATATAACGCTTGGGCTGAAGGAGCCCTTCCGGAGTCTGTACACACCCCAATGAGCGTAAATACCTACTGAGTGCGAGTGACGAGTGCTGAGTGACTGTGAGAAATGAGTGGCTATAAGGATTGGGTGATTGCGAGGTTGGAGTGAATGGGATGACTGAGTGATTGTTTCCCCTGAGAGGCTGTATATGAGTTCATTGTTGTTGTACATAGTTACCATATATCACTGATTTTGGAAAACTTCTGAAGGATACTTTTATCTGATTTTTACTTGAATTTGGCACGAATAAACTGATTTGACTTAATTTGTCAGATTTGAAAGCATGTCTACTTTTCTTGTTGAGACTAATGAAAGTGAATTATAACTGTGTAGCTCGTCACTATCTTTCAGTTCCTTATTTATTATTGTTACTTACTGAGTTGGTTGTACTCACGCTACACCCTGCACTTCGTGTGCAGATCGAGGAGTTTTTGGATGCGGAGAGTGTTGAATTTTGCGTAGCTGACCGTTGGAGATACCGAGGTAGCTGGCTGGCATTCGCGGTCCTTGTTTCTCCTTCCTTATCCCTTCTTTCGTAGTATTTGGATCCAAACTGTTACAATCATTTCATTTTTAGACCGATTATGTATAGATGCTCATGGCTTAGTGATACCCCGATATTGGGAGCTATTTCCGCACTTGTGTTTTGGGTTTTACCCCCTTGTTTATGGAAATTTTACATATTTCAAATGTCTTGAATTATTTTTCTATTAAATATTTGGAGTATTTGGAAATGACGGCTTGCCTAGTACCGTCGATATGCGCCATCACGACAGGTTAGGATTTGAATCGTGACAAATAATAATGCAAAAAATGCAACACTGATGATAACACATGTATAATTATGCATGATGATTATCTAAAGGTGATTTTGTCTTTAGATTCTCTTATTCAAGCAATACTAATATGAGTAATCTTATTCCAAATTCGATCCTGTTTATGTATTTTCCTACAAGTTATGCTAATATTAGGAATGCAAAGTTTAATACTGAAAACCAAATATTACATTAGTCAGAGATTCAGAGTTCTATACTACATAGCTCTGTTTTAAAAGGTGTTTCTGGGGCGAGGCGTACCAAAAACGTCCCGGAACAATGGTGTGGGGCGAAAGTCTCAAGAGGCGGGCGCCCCGCAATTCGGGGCGTACGCCCGGGCGTTCGGAGCGCGTTTGTTTAGTAAGGAGTAAGCCCGAGATTTTTTTTTAAATTAAAACAAAATTTGTTGAATTAGTCCTTCATATAATACCCAAATTCTCAAAGTGAGTTTGGTAATTACTCAAAAGGTTTAAAAAGGAACTTAAAAATATTAAATTTAAAAGTAAAGATCTTTTTTATTGATTTAAGCCCTAATTCATGGTTTTTCCAAATTTTTATCTTGTCCAATAGTCTGCTAATATCTCCCAAAAGCAACGAATATTTAATTTTTTTTACAAATACAAAGAGAGCTACATTTTTCTTCATAGCAGCAAATTCAAAGTTCAAATTGCAGGTTAATCATCCTTTTTGTTTCTCCATATAGAAAATTTTATTCTTTTAGACTCAAATTACTTGTGCTTGTAAGTAACGTATAATAGATTGTTTTGATTAGTTTTTTGTGGGGATGGAGCACACACATATATATAGTTTTTTTCAATTTTTATGCAATTTTACCTGTTTATAAATATTAATTGTCATTATATTATTTTATAAATATTAAAAATTAAATACCTATGGGGCTTACGCCCCGTACCTCGGAGCTTATGTCCCACTGAGACATATGTAAAACGCCCCGTCTTACGTCCACAGCTTTTAAAACACTGCTGCATAGAAGGAAGACATTGTAGTAGCTTTCCAGAGATTACGTAAGGGAAATATGACAAGATGGTGGGCCTTATGGGCCTACATACTCATGTCTCAGAGCCCAGATCACTCTTTGTTCGAATATGGTTTACAAGTAGTGAATACAATTTATAAGATATGCGTTAGCTTTTCCTCATTCTCGATTTCCGTTTTGAACATCCTTATAGTTGTATATAAATTTTTTTTTTAGAAATTTAATTTTTTAATTACAATTCTGTGATAACAAATTATTATTTAAAAAAAATTATCCTTTAATGTTAATCACTCATATATAATTAATGATTGTCAATTTTTATGGTAAACGTAGAAACTCATTGATGTATGTGTATACTCAATAATACTTTATCTGTTTTAGGCCTATAGTGAATACGTGCTATTTGAAGAATAACTCAATACTCTATCTAAAGAAACGTTTTTAAAACAAAAGATCATTCTCTATCGCAGAATTATAAATGAAGAGCTAAAATTTGATTATGTTTTTTGGTATGTAATGAATAAGGATCTAAGTAAAATCCAGAATGGAAAAAATTGAGGCATTTTTATAGAAGATAAATTGAATTTAATAAATACGACTTATGAATCACATTTGGCAAATGATAATAAGTTGCATTGGGTATTCGACTAATAAATAGCATTCTGCATATGTGCCTTATAATCGCTTATAAATCGCATTATGCATACGTACTTATAAATCACATTTACAAAATAAGACTTATAAATCGCATTCATAAATTGAGACTTTTGAAATTATTTTTCAAAAGACTTATAAATTGCATAGACGAATACTGTTTATAAATCGCATTTGGTTATGACATGTACTAACAGCTCCGGACTATTCTTTCCATTGTAATTTATTCTTAAGTCGTATTGTACGAAGTTTTGCATAATTTTGGTGTTCCTTTAAAAACAACATGCCCCTAAACATATTGAGCCAAAAAAAAATGCACATTTTGGAGAAAAAAATGTTCATCACTGCCACAATGATCACCAGGCAATTTGCGGATGTTATTGGCAATTCTAGTCGACTCATTTCATTTAAGATTGAGTTAATTTGGTTTCGTCAATTTTGAGTTAGAACTTGTAAGTTAAGTTTCATTCAAGTTACTTAATCGTTATGCTGATTGTTTTTACTTAAGTAAAGTAAGTAAAAGAGCAAGACAATAGAATTATAGAGCACTCGAAAAGAAAACTTCAATTCCTTCAATCTTTTAAAATTAAAAAGTTCAAAATTGACTCATCCTTTACCACAACAACAACCCAGTAAAATTTCACAAATGATGTCTGGGGAGGGTAGTGTGTACGCAGACCTTACCCCTACCCCGAAGGAGTAAAGATGCTGTTTCCGAAAGACCCTCGGCTCAAAAAAATAAAAAGACAAAAGGACAAAAATGGGACAATATTAGTATCACAACAACAATAATAGGATAAATAGGAACACTATGAAATCCAAAAAAAGATGCAAAGCAAAGGGAGACAATATTAGTAAACTAATTTAATATGAAACGAATTTAATATTCTTGAAAATGTAACTTGATCTTTAACTCTTTGTTTTGTTGTCCAGTCTAACTCTGACATCTAAGCTGGAAAAAGGTGAAGTAATAGATTCTAAGCAAATTTCCTAGAATCCCCTTATCAAAAAGTTAAATTCTTCGACAATTTTTTTAATTAATTTATTTATTTATTTTAGATCTTCATCACTCCTCTTTCAAATTATTAAATGTGGCAGACCAACATGGACCTATTTATTTTATCACACCACTTGGTCTGTGTTTTCAAATGGTACACTATATCTATATGTCATCATCCTGTATCTGTAACTTTACCTGAATATCTCTTGAAATTAGTTAACAAGAGAACAAAAATTCTTATATACCTACAGTGTTTTGGAAGCTTGCAAATAACTGTCCGAAAAGAAAAACACAAAGTGACAGGATTGCAAATTGAGACATACAACAAACTGACATTTCTGTGGTATTAAAAATTTGATGTAACCCAAAGACTCGCCAGAATCACTCAATATTTTGCCAGTATTAACATTAGCTACCCAAACCAATAAGTCCAATTTACAATAACAACAACAACAAACCGAATGTAATCCCACAAGCGAGGTTTGAGGAAGGTAGTGTGCATGCAGACCTTACTCTTACCTTGTGACGATAGAGAGACTGTTTCTAATAAACTCTCAGTTCAAGGAAAATAAGTCCAATTTACAAGTACTAAACATTTAGTGCTATCTTCACTTGCAGACATGTTAGAGGTCTTTTTCATCTTACAAGTTGATCTTTTGTTGGACAGATATAT
>AWOL01S0380468.1:1129-15064 GCA_000715115.1 Nicotiana otophora
TGTATCTTTTAGAGGCTCCGTAGACACTATGTGGGTTGTACATGGGTGCTAGATAAGTCAAATAAGTTATATTATGTTTTGATCATTTGTTCTACTGAAACTATGAGAATATGTGTATTATGAGACTTAAAAGTGTACATGATCTCCCTACTATCTAATTAAAGAAATTATGTCATTTTGAGCCTTGTTATCACTTGCAACGACCCGGCCGGTCATTTTGAGTATTTTAGCCTTGTTCCCCTATTTATTGCCTCCTCTATGTCATATTGTTGTTATGTGACTTGCCAGGGTAGTTGGTTTTAGTTTCAGTTACGTTTCGGAGTGAAATGGGACACTTAGTCCGAAAGTTGGAAGCTTAACTTTTGTGTTGACTTTTGTGTAGACGACTCCGAAGTAACTTTTTGACGGTCCTGATAGCTGTGTATGGTGATTTTGGACTTAGGAGCGTGTCAAGATATTTATTCATTTGGAGGTCGGTAGGTTGTTTCTGCTTGAATTGGCAAAAGTTAGAAAGTTGAAAGTTTGGAAGGTTAAGAAGTTTCACCGGGAGTTGACTTTATTAATATCGGGTTCGTATTTCTATTCCAAAAGTTAGAATAGGTTTGTTATGTCAATTGCAACTTGTGTGCAAAATTTGAGGTTAGTTGGAGTTGGTTTGGTATTTTTCAGGTTTAGTTTTAGAAGTGAGAGGTTCATAAGTTCATTAAGCTTGAATCGATGTGTGATTCGTGGTTTTATTGTTGTTTGATGTGATTTGAGGCTTCAAGCGAATTTGTATCATGTTTTAGGACTTGTTGGTATGTTCGGACGGGATCCCGGGGTGCCACGGGCGTGCTTAGGATTGTGTTCGGACAAATTGTTCTAGAAATAGGATTTCTGGTTTCTAAGTTCCGGTTTCCTTCATCGCTCTCGTGGAGGATGTGACGCGATTGCGTAGTGTAGTTTGAGTTAGACGGAATTTTACTCTTAGCGTTCACTAAGTAAGGGACGAGATAGTGATCTTTGATGAGTTTGTGAATCACGAACGCGTGAGGGGGACCGCGTTCGCTAATAAGGAAGGAGAGGCAATAGGGAGGCATGTGATGTTCTTCGCGTTCGCATGTCCTGGTAAGAGACCGCGTAGGTTGAGGAAGGCTGGTCACTGCATTCGCGTCTGGTATCATGCGATCATGTAGAAGGTTTTGTGAGCTGGGAAGATTTGTTTTCCGCGATCGCGAGAGAATGCCCGCGATCACAGAAGGCAATGATTGGGCAGCACTATTTATTTCACAACCGAGGGTATTGTTCCATTTTCATCTTTTGAGCTAGAGACCTCGATTTTGGGTGATTTATGAAGAGATTTTCAAGGATTTGATTGGGATAAGTGATGCTAACTCGGATTTGATTATTTTACATTAACCCATCATTTTTTTTATCATTTAATTAGTGTTTTGGGTTAGAAAAGTTGGAGAAAATTATGAGAACTTCATAGACTATATTTTGAGAATTTGAAGGTCGATTTGAGATCGGAAACGAGTAATTTTACTATTGTTGAACTCCGTATCGCATGGGTATACGGATTTTGTAAGTTTGGTCAGGTTCCGAGATGCGAGCCCGGGGTTGACTCTTTGAGTTAACTTTTTGATTTTCTTTAAAGATTGCAACTTTATTGTCCAGAATAGTTTTTTATGATTGTACTTATTGTATAGAGTTATTTTGGCTAGATTTGAGTCATTCGGTGTTGGATAATCACGAAAATGGCTTACTAGCGGATTGAGTTAGCATGTTTTGAGGAAATTGTCTTGCCTAATTTTGTGTGGGGGAATTAGCCCTAAGAATTTGTTGTTGTTTTGCGTTAATTGTGATACGTGAAGGCCGTGTATGCAAGGTGATGAGTGGGTACACGGGCTAAATGTTGTAATTGACCGGTTAAAGTTTTTTAGATCATTTTCATGCCTTTAATAGAATTGTCATAACATGTTGTCTTCATCATCGTTAATCTATCCTTACGTGATTTACTTGGCATCGTAAATACTTGTCTTATCTCTTAGTTGTTATTTACCCTTACATGCTTAGTTGAAGTTATTGTTCTCTCATTGCCTTGTTAAATATTTAACTGTTAAGTTACCTTACTTAAGTTGTTATTTCTTGGAATATCTCATTGTTGAGTGTTGGTGTTGATGTTGTAAAGGTCGTGATTCACATTGAGACCAAGTTGTAAATAGTTGAAATACCATTCTTGTTGAGATATTCACTTTTGGTTTCTGATGTTGAGACTCTTGTATACATTTTGGTTGTGCCATGGGCTATTTATAGTGGAAACATTGTTATTGTTGACTTCTTTACCAAGTTGTGGTATTGGCTACTTGAGGTGCAATTTGTGTTTTGTTGTGATATTGATACGCATGCGGTGGTATAAGGATAGGGATTGATACGCATGCAGTGAGATAAGATGGGCTTGATACGGGTGTTGCTAGTATGCGAACTACTTGAAGCCATGCGTTGTGATAAGGTGGGCTAAAACGCGGGTAGCTATTTCGGAAAAAATAATTTTAAAAACTAAATATAAGGCTCCCGCGGTGATATAAGGAAAGATTGTGATTTGATTTGTGAAACGAGACGACGAGGCGGTACCTCGGTAGTGATTCTTTTTGCTATTTTTCATCTTCATCACTTGTATTTGTCTGCATCGTTTTCGTGGCATTATTATTACGTGTTTCTTCCGTAATGTCTTAATTGCCTTAATTTCATTGTATATATTGTTGTTATATTCCTTTATTGTATCATTTCCATTGCTTCCATTATTATATTGTACTAAACCTGTTCAGTTTCTTTATTTATTCAAGTAGGTGTCTTGACCCGACCTCGTCATTAATCTATCGAGGTTAGGGTTGATACTTACTGGGTACCATTATGGTGTACTCATACTACGCTTCTGCACATCTTTTTGTGTAGATCCAAGTACTTCATACCAGCCTAGGCATCGATGAGTTAAGCTTGGACCTGAGAATTTAAGGTTTACTTGTCGGCGTTTGCAGTTCTCGGAGTCACCCTCTATCTTATTTCTATTTCATTCTCCTTTTATAGATAATGTTGTATAAGATGTTTCAGTATACTCGTGTAGAGCTTGTGACTCGTTATCACAAGATTTTGGGTGCTATATTCAGTTGTATTATGGAGACCTTATTATGCTAGTTGTTTTTATTGGGAGTTGTTTTATTATTTTTGTCAATTCTTCATGTATGGTAGGCTTACCTATTCTTAGAGACTAGGTTCCATCACGACATCCGATAGAGGGAGATTGGGGTCATGACAAGTTGGTATTAGAGCTATAGGTTCATAGGTGTTACGAGTTATAAGTGGGTTTAGTAGAGTCTTGCAGATCAGTACGGAGACGTCTGTACGTATCTTCCACAGGCTATGGAATTGTTAGGAAACTTCACTTCTTTGATTCCTTATCATGCAAATTTATTGTCTTCGAAATTCTGAATCATTGTCTTTATATTCTCTCATATATGGTGAGGACACGCACCGTTGTTCCAACGATCAGACACCCAAGCCCCCTACTAGACTCGCGAGAGGGCGGGGCCGGGGAAGAGGGCGAGGAGGGGCACGTTGTATTGCCAGAGCATCTGTCCGAACTGCAACAAAGGAGCCACCGATAGCTCGAGTTGGTGGGCAGGCACCCGAGGTGCCTATTGCCATCCCTACACTTCAGGAGACCCTCGCACAGATTTTGATCATGTTTGGTACTCTACCTCACGCGGAGTTGATTCTACTTGCACTAGCCACATCTTAGGCTGGGGGGGAGCTTAGACTCTCGCGGGCCATACCTCAGAGCAGCGAGTCCATGTTGACCAAGTCCCAGAGGTTATACTAGTGCAGCCGGTTGTCCCAGTTCACGCCAAGGTTAGGGCAGCAGCATTTGAGGAGGCGAAGCTCAGACTTGAGAGGTACAAGAAGTATCACCCTCCTACTTTCAGCGGCCTAGATACAGAGGATGCACAAGTGTTTTTAGAGAAGTGACACCATATTCTCCGTACCATGGGTATTGAGGAGACCAGCATACTAGTGGTGACGAGATTATGAGGAGGGTAGCCCAGCATGCAGCTTCACACATATGGGCTATTTTTCAGAGATGTTCTTGAGAGAGTTTGTTCCCTAGAGTCTTCGGGATGCATGGTGTGCGTAGTTTGAGCAATTACGCGAGGGTGCTATGACCGTGTCAGAGTATGTTGTCAAGTTCAGTGAGTTGTCCACACATGCACCTGCCTTAGTTTCCACGGTCAGAGAGTGAGTCCGTCAATTTATCGAGGGGATGAACTATGGTATTAAATTCAACATGGCTAGAGTTAGAGATAGATACCCCATATCAGTGGGTGGTAGATATTGCACAGAGATTGGAGGGCATGCGGGGCCAGGATAGATACCCTAGTTGCAACCCGTCATGGTAAAGGCTATGTGATTCGTCCAGTCATTTCGGCACCTCAAGCCTCTAGTGGTACTCCGACTACTCCCATGTCTCAGGTTGCCCATTATGCACCGCCACTGTTTGGTGCACCTTTTGCACGGGATGCTTTCAGCGGTCAGTCCAGCCGACCAGGCCCGAGCCAGTTTTAGCAGTCGCATCCTCTGAGATCTTGCTTTGAGTGTGGTGATACTCGTCATGCGGTGAAGGACTGCCCTAGACTCAGGAGGGGTGCACCTCTACAGACTACTCATGCTCCACGTATTCCACTGGGTCCCCAGACTGCTCAGGACGTGGTCACAACACTAGTTGTCGCCCCACTATCACCGCCAGCTAGGGGTGAAGGTCAGGCGGGTAGGGGTAGCCCTAGAGGGGGAGGTCAGGCCAGATGTTACGCTTTTTCGGGCAAGACGGATGTGGTTGCGCGAGACGCATTTATCATAGGTATTGTTCCTATTTGTCATAGAGATGCATCACTCTTATTTTATCTAGGATCCACTTATTCATATGAAGCATCTTAATTTGCTTTGTATTTGGGTATATCTCATGATTCTTTGAGTTCTCCTATTTATGTGTGCACGCCTATGGGAGATTCTATTGGTTTTGACCGTGTGTATTTTGCCCTGTTTAGTTTTTATTGGTGGTTTTGTGACCAGAGTTGATCTATTGTTGCTCAGTATGTTACACTTTGATGTATTTTTTGGCATGGACTTGTTGTCGCCCTATCATGCTATTCTTGATTGTCACGCCCTGGCGATGACGTTGGCTATGCCAGGTCTACCGCAGTTGGAGTAGAGGGGTAGTTTGAATGTTCCTAGTAGGGCTGTGTCCTTCCTTAAGGCATAGCGGATGGTTGGGAAGGGGTGTGATGCATATCTAGCCTTTGTGAGAGATGTTTGTGTTGATACTCATACCGTTGAGTCAGTTTCGATAGTGAAAGACTTTCCAGATGTACTTCCAGCGGATCTTTCGGGCATGCCACCCGATAGGGATATTGATTTTGGTATTGACTTGTTATCGAGCACTCAGCCAATTGCTATTCCACTATACCGTATGGGTCCAATGGAGTTGAAGAAGGAGTTGCAAGAGATGCTTGATAAGGGTTTCATTCGGCCAAGTATGTCACCTTGGGGTGCTCGGGTTTTGTTTGTAAAGAAAAAGGATAGTTCTATGCGCATATGTATTGAGTATCAACAGTTAAACAAGGTTACAGTAAAGAACAGATATCCATTGCCATGCATTGATAACTTATTTGTTCAGCTACAGGGTGCCATAGTGTTCTCAAAGATTGATTTGTGGTCAGGGTATCATCAACTGAAGATTCGGGATTTGGATATCCTGAAGACCGCTTTTAGGACTCGGTATGGTCACTATGAGTTTCTTGTAATGTCATTTGGACTAACCAATGCCCCAACATCGTTCATGCACTTGATGAATAGTGTTTCTATTCCAAAAGTTAGAATAGGTTTGTTATGTCAATTACAACTTATGTGCAAAATTTGAGGTCAATTGAAGTTGGTTTGGTATGTTTCGGGTTTAGTTTTAGAAGTTAGAGGTTTATAAGTTCATTTGGCTTGAATCGATGTGCGATTCGTGGTTTTAGTATTGTTTGTTGTGATTTGAGGGTCCAAGCGAATTTGTATCATGTTTTAGAACTTGTTGGTATGTTCGGATGGGGTCCCGGGTGCCACGGGTGTGTTTAGGATTGTTGTTCGGACCAATTGTTCTTGAAATGGGATGGCTGGTTTCTAAGTTCCGGTTTCCTTCATCGCGTTCATGGAGGATGTGACGCGATCGCGTAGGGTAGTTTCTGTTAGACAGAATTTTACTCTTCACATTCACTAAGTAAGGGATGAGATAGTGATGTTTGATGAATTTGTGAATCGCGAACGCGTGACGGGGACTGTGTTCCCTAATAAGGAAGGAGAGGCAATGGGGAGGCACGCGATGTTCTTTGCATTTTCATGGCCTGGTAAGCGACCGCGTAGGTTGAGGAAGGCTGGTCACTACATTCGTGACTAGTATCACGCGATCATGTAGATGGTTTTGTGAGCTGGGAAGATTTGTTTTGCGTGATCGCGAGAGAATGTCCCCGATCACGGAAGACAATGACTGGGCTGCACTATTTATTTCAAAACCGAGGGTATTGTTCCATTTTCATCTTTTGAGCTAAAGACCTCGATTTTGGGTGATTTTTGAAGCGAATTTCAAGGATTTGTTTGGGGTAAGTGATTCTAACTTGGATTTGATTATTTTATATTAACCCATCATTATTTTTACCATTGAATTAGTGTTTTGGGTTAGAAAAGTTGGAGAAAATTATGAGAACTTCATAGACTATATTTTGACGATTTGAAGGTCGATTTGAGATCGGAATCGAGTAATTTTAGTATGGTTGAACTCCTTATCGCATGGGTATACGGATTTTGTAAGTTTGGTCAGGTTCCGAGATGCGAGCCCGGGGTTGACTCTTTGAGTTAACTTTTTAATTTACTTTAAAGATTGCAACTTTATTGTCCGGAATAGTTTTCTATGATTTGTACGTCTTGTATAAAGTTATTTTTGCAAGATTTGAGTCATTCAGAATTGAATAATAACGGAAAAGGCCTACTAGCGGATTGAGTTAGCGTGTTTTGAGGAAAGTGTCTTGCCTAACTTTGTGTGGGGGAATTACCCCTAAGGATTTGGTGTTGTTTTGTGTTAATTGTGATACGTAAAGGCCATGTACGCAAAGTGACGAGTGGGTACACAGGCTAAATATTGTAATTGACCAGTTAAAGTTCTGTAGATTCTTTCCACACCTTTAATAGAATTGTCATAACATGTTGTCTTCATCATCATTAATCTATCCTTACGTGATTTATTTGGCATCATAAATACTTGTCTTATCTCTTAGTTGTTATTTACCCTTACATGCTTAGTTGAAGTTATTGTTCTCTCATTGCCTTGTTAAATATTTAACTGTTGAGTTACCTTACTTAAGTTGTTATTTCTTGGAATATCTCATTGTTGAGTTTTGATGTTGATGTTTTAAAGGTTGTGATTCACATTGAGGCCAAGTTGTAAATAGTTGAAATACCATTCTTGTTGAGATATTCACTTTTGGTTTCTATTGTTGAGAGTCTTGTACACATTGTGGTTGAGCCATGTGCTATTTATTGTAGAAACATTGTTATTGTTGACTTCTTTAGCAAGTTGTGGTATTGGCAACTTGAGGTGTGATTTGTATTATGTTGTGATATTGATACGCATGCAGTGGTCTAAGGATAGGGATTGATACGCATGTAGTGAGATAAGGTGGGCTTGATATGTGTGTTGCTAGTATGGGAAATACTTGAAGCCACACGGTGTGATAAGGTGGGCTAAAACGCGGGTAGCAATTTCGGAAAAATGATTTTCAAAACTAAAGAAAAGGCTCCCGTGGTGATATTAGGAAAGATTGTGATTTGATTTGTGAAACGAGACTACGATGTGGTACCTCGGTAGTGATACTTGTTGCTATTTTTCATCTACATCACTTGTATTTGTCTGCATCGTTTCCGTGGCATTATTGTTACGTGTTTCTTCCATAATGTCTTAATAGCCTTAATTTCATTGTAGCTATTCTTGTTATATTCCTTCATTGTATCATTTCCATTGCTTCCATTATTATACTGTACTATACATGTTCAGTTTCTTTATTTATTCAATTAGGTGTCTTTACCTGACCTCATCATTAATCTATCGAGGTTAGGATTGATACTTAATGGGTACCGTTGTGGTGTACTCATAATACGCTTATGAACATCTTTTTGTGCAAATCCAGGTACTTCATACCAGCCTAGGCATCGGTGAGTTGAGCTTGGACCAGAGAATTTAAGGTTTACTTGTCGGTGTTTGCAGTTCTCGGAGTCACCCTGTATCTTATTTCTATTTCATTCTCCTTTTATAGATAATGTTGTATAGGGATGTTTCAGTATACTCGTGTAGAGCTTGTGACTCGGTATTACCAGATTTTGGGTGTTATATTTAGTTGTATTATGCAGACCTTATTATGATAGCTGTTGGTTTTATTGGGAATGTTATTATTATTTTTTGTCAATTCTTCATGTATGGTAGGCTTACCTAGTATTAGAGACTAGGTACCATCACGACATCCTACGGAGGGAGATTGGGGTCATGACAAGTTGGTATTAGAGTTATAGGTTCATAGGTGTTACGAGTTATAAGTGGGTTTAGTAGAGTTTGCGGATCTATACGGGGACGTCTGTACTTATCTTCGAGAGGCTATGGAACTGTTAGGAAACTTCACTTCTTTGATTCCTTATCATGCACATTTCTTGACTTCAAAATTATGAATCATTGTCTTTCTACTCTCTCACATATGGTGAGGACACGCACCATTATTCCGACGATCAGACACCCACGCCCCCTATTAGAGTCGCGAGAGGCCGGGGCCGAGGCAGAGGCCGGGGAGGGGCACGTTGTGCAGCCAGAGCATCTACCCGAGCTGCGACAAATGAGCCACCTATAGCTCCAGTTGGTGGGAAGGCACCCGAGGCGCCTATTGCCCCCCTACACTTCAGGAGACCCTCGCACAGTATTTGAGCATGTTTGGTACACTAGCTTATGCGGAGTTGATTCTACTTGCACCAGCCACATCTTAGGCCAGGAGAGGAGCTCAGCCTCTCACGGGCCATACCCTAGAATAGCGAGTCCATGTTGACCAAGTCCCAGAGGGTATACCAGTGCAGCCGATTGTCCTAGTTCACCCCAAGGTTAAGGCAGCAGCATTTGAATAGGAGAAGCTCAGACTTGAGAGATACAAGAAGTATCACCCTCCTACTTTCGGCGGCCTAGCTACAGAGGATGCACAAGGGTTTCTAGAGAAGTGCCATCGTTTTCTCTGTACCATGGGTATTGTGGAGACCAGCGTACTAGTAGTGATGAGCTTATGAGGAGGGTAGCCCAGCCGATGCAGCTTCACATATATGGTCTTAGTTTTCAGAGATGTTCTTGAGAGAGTTTGTTCTCTAGAGACTTCGGGATGCATGGCGTGCGAAATTTGAGCAATTACGCGAGGGTGCTATGAACGTGTCAGAGTATGATGTCAGGTTTAGTGAGTTGTCCACACATGCACCAGCCTTAATTTCCACAGTCAGAGAGCGAGTCCATCGATTTATCTAGGGTCTCAACTATGGTATTAGATTCAGCATGGCTAGAGTTAGAGACAGATACTCCATATCAGCGGGGGGTAGGTATTTCATAGAGATTAGAGGGCATGCGGGGCCAGGAGAGAGGGGCCAGGAGGCCAAGAGGCCTCATGATTTTGATAGATATAGAGGTGCTCGTGCCCTAGTTGTAGCCCGTCATAGTAAAGGCTATGTGAGTCGTCCAGTCCAATCAGCACCTCAAGCCTCTAGTGGTACTCCGACTACTCCCAAGTCTCAGGTTGCCCTTTATGCACCGCCACTGTCTAGTGCACCTCTTTCTCAGGATGCTTTCAGGGGCCAGTCCAGCCGACCAGGACTGAGCCAGTTTTAGCAGTCGCATCCTCTGAGATCTTGATTTGAGTGTGGTGATACTCGTCATACGGTGAGGGACTGCCCCAGACTCAGGAAGGGTGCACCTTTACAGACTACTCAGGCTCCACGTATTCCACTAGGTCCCTAGACTTCTCAGGGCGTGGTTACCGCACAAGTTGTCGCCCCACCGATACCGCCAGCTAAGGGTGGAGGTCAGGCGGGTAGGGGTAGTCCTAAAGGGGGAGGTCAGGCTAGATGTTATGCTTTTTTGGGCAGGACGGAGGTGGTTGCATCCGACGCATTTATCATAGGTATTGTTCCTATTTGTCATAGAGATGCATCAGTCTTATTTTATTCAGGCTCCACTTATTCATGTGAAGCATCTTAATTTGCTCCTTATTTGGGTATATCTCATGATTCTTTGAGTTCTCCTATTTACGTGTCCACGCCTGTGGGAGATTCTACTGATGTTGACCGTGTGTATTAGCCCTGTTTAGTTTGTATTGGTGCTTTTGAGACCAGAGTTCATCTATTTTTGCTCAGTATGGTAGACTTTGATATTATTTTGGGCATGGATTGGTTGTCACCCTATCATGCTATTCTTGATTGTCACACCAAGGCGATGACATTGGCTATGCCAGGTCTACCGCAGTTGGAGTGGAGGGGTACCTTGAATGTTCCTAGTAGGGATGCGTCCTTCCTCAAGTTATAGTGGATGGTTGGGAAGGGTTGTGATGCATATCTAGCCTCTGTGAGAGATGTTTGTGTTGATACTCCCACCGTTGAGTTAGTTTCGATAGTAAGAGACTTTCCAGATGTATTTCCAGCAGATCTTCCAGGCATACCTCCCGATAGGGATATTGATTTTGGTATTGACTTGTTGTCGGACACTCAACCAATTTCTATTCCACCATACCGTATGGGTCCAGTGGAGTTGAAGGAGGAGTTGCAAGATATGCTTGATACAGGTTTCATTCGGCCTAGTATGTCACCTTGGGCTCGGGTTCTGTTTGTGAAGAAAAAGGATGGTTCTATGCGCATCTGTATTGACTATCAGCAGTTAAACAAGGTTACAGTGAAGAACAGATATCCATTTCCATGCATTGATAACTTATTTGATCAGCTACAGGGTGCAATAGTGTTCTCAAAGATTGATTTGCGGTCAGGGTATCATCTACTTAAGATTTGGGATTCGGATATCCTGAAGACCACTTTTAGGACTCGGTATGGTCACTATGAGTTCCTTGTGATATCATTTGGGCTAACCAATGCCCCAGCATCGTTAATGCACTTGATGACCAGTGTATGCTAGCCATATGTTGATTGATTTGTCATTGTGTTTATTGGGGACATCTTGGTGTACTCCCGCAGCCGGGAGGATCATGAAAAATGTTTGAGGATTGTGCTCCAGACCTTGAGAGAAAATAAGTTGGATGCAAAATTTTCAAAGTGTGAATTCTGGCTTGATTCGGTGGCATTTTTGGGTCATGTGGTGTCGAGTGAGGGGATCACTATAGATCCGAAAAAGATTGAAGCAGTGCAGAGTTGGCGTAGACCGTCTTCAGCTACTGAGATCCGGTGTTTACTTGGTTTGGCTAGGTATTAACGTCGTTTTGTAGAGGGTTTCTCATCTATTGCTGCACCTATGACTAGATTGACCTTGAAGGGTGTTCCGTTCAGATGGACCGAGGAGTGTGTAGAGAGCTTTCAAATGCTCAAGACTGCCTTAACTACAGCCCCAGTATTGGTATTGCCTACAAGTTTGGGGTCTTACATGTTGGCCTTAGCACGGTGTTGATGCAAGACGATATGGTGATTGCCTACGCGTCTAGACAGCTGAAGGTTCATGAGAAGAATATCTTGTCCACAACTTGGAATTAGCAGCTATTGTTCATTCCTTGAATATTTGGCGGCACTATATGTATGGTGTCCCTTGTGAGGTCTATAGTGACAATCGGAGTGTACAACATCTATTCAAATAGAAGGATCTTAACTTGCGGTAGCGGAGATGGTTGGAGTTGCTTAAGGACTATGATGTCACTATTCTATATCATCCTGGGAAGGATACAGTAGAGTATGTAGCTCGGTGCCTAATTGTCAGTAGGTGATGTATGAGCACCAGAGGACAGGTGGTTTCTTTGGAGACTTGAGATTCTGGAGTGGAAATGGGAGCGAGTTACCATGGACTTCGTTGTCGTGCTCCTACGGACTCAGAAGAAATTTGACGCAGTATGGGTGATTATGGATAGGTTGNTACCATGGGTATTGTGGAGACCAGCGTACTAGTAGTGATGAGCTTATGAGGAGGGTAGCCCAGCCGATGCAGCTTCACATATATGGTCTTAGTTTTCAGAGATGTTCTTGAGAGAGTTTGTTCTCTAGAGACTTCGGGATGCATGGCGTGCGAAATTTGAGCAATTACGCGAGGGTGCTATGAACGTGTCAGAGTATGATGTCAGGTTTAGTGAGTTGTCCACACATGCACCAGCCTTAATTTCCACAGTCAGAGAGCGAGTCCATCGATTTATCTAGGGTCTCAACTATGGTATTAGATTCAGCATGGCTAGAGTTAGAGACAGATACTCCATATCAGCGGGGGGTAGGTATTTCATAGAGATTAGAGGGCATGCGGGGCCAGGAGAGAGGGGCCAGGAGGCCAAGAGGCCTCATGATTTTGATAGATATAGAGGTGCTCGTGCCCTAGTTGTAGCCCGTCATAGTAAAGGCTATGTGAGTCGTCCAGTCCAATCAGCACCTCAAGCCTCTAGTGGTACTCCGACTACTCCCAAGTCTCAGGTTGCCCTTTATGCACCGCCACTGTCTAGTGCACCTCTTTCTCAGGATGCTTTCAGGGGCCAGTCCAGCCGACCAGGACTGAGCCAGTTTTAGCAGTCGCATCCTCTGAGATCTTGATTTGAGTGTGGTGATACTCGTCATACGGTGAGGGACTGCCCCAGACTCAGGAAGGGTGCACCTTTACAGACTACTCAGGCTCCACGTATTCCACTAGGTCCCTAGACTTCTCAGGGCGTGGTTACCGCACAAGTTGTCGCCCCACCGATATCGCCAGCTAAGGGTGGAGGTCAGGCGGGTAGGGGTAGTCCTAAAGGGGGAGGTCAGGCTAGATGTTATGCTTTTTTGGGCAGGACGGAGGTGGTTGCATCCGACGCATTTGTCATAGGTATTGTTCCTATTTGTCATAGAGATGCATCAGTCTTATTTTATTCAGGCTCCACTTATTCATGTGAAGCATCTTAATTTGCTCCTTATTTGGGTATATCTCATGATTCTTTGAGTTCTCCTATTTACGTGTCCACGCCTGTGGGAGATTCTATTGATGTTGACCGTGTGTATTAGCCCTGTTTAGTTTGTATTGGTGCTTTTGAGACCAGAGTTCATCTATTTTTGCTCAGTATGGTAGACTTTGATATTATTTTGGGCATGGATTGGTTGTCACCCTATCATGCTATTCTTGATTGTCACACCAAGGCGATGACATTGGCTATGCCAGGTCTACCGCAGTTGGAGTGGAGGGGTACCTTGAATGTTCCTAGTAGGGATGCGTCCTTCCTCAAGTTATAGTGGATGGTTGGGAAGGGTTGTGATGCATATCTAGCCTCTGTGAGAGATGTTTGTGTTGATACTCCCACCGTTGAGTTAGTTTCGATAGTAAGAGACTTTCCAGATGTATTTCCAGCAGATCTTCCAGGCATACCTCCCGATAGGGATATTGATTTTGGTATTGACTTGTTGTCGGACACTCAGCCAATTTCTATTCCACCATACCGTATGGGTCCAGTGGAGTTGAAGGAGGAGTTGCAAGATATGCTTGAGACAGGTTTCATTCGGCCTAGTATGTCACCTTGGGCTCGGGTTCTGTTTGTGAAGAAAAAGGATGGTTCTATGCGCATCTGTATTGATTATCAGCAGTTAAACAAGGTTACAGTGAAGAACAGATATCCATTTCCATGCATTGATAACTTA
>AWOL01S0380531.1:0-22064 GCA_000715115.1 Nicotiana otophora
ACTACCCTCCCCAGACCCCATTAATGGGATTCTACTGGGTTGTTGTTGTTGTTGTTGTTGTCAAACCTTCCCGTGACTAGGGATTCAAATAAAAGGTGACTTGGAACACTCAAAAACTTAATTCCAAGTGGCGACTCTGTAAATAAAATAATCCCTACTCAAATTTGTCACTTTAATTGGAAAAAATCTTTAACCCACAATCTACACAACACACTATATATTTTGAGGCAAAAAAGGAGTGTGACCGTCTCGTGGCGTATAAATAAAGCTTCACATTGATTAAGCTGTAAAGTATACAGAGTACTCTTAAATAGTATGAAATCTTTTAAGAAAACTATGCAGATTTGGCTCAAAGCTAACAGTATCACATCATGTTAAAGAATAATTTACACACTACAACATATTAGAAACGGAAAAGGGCCAAAAATGCCCTTGAACTATTTGAAATAGCTCAAAAATGCCCTCTGTTTGTTTTTTGGTACCAAAAATATCCCTGCCGTCTATATTTTGGACCACAAATGTCCTTAAACCGTTAGTCTTGCCATTGAAGGTGACATGACAGTCCAACTGGGTTAGATTTGCTTACATGACCATCCACCTAAGCAATCCTACATGGCAAAATTAAATTTTTCGGAAAAATAATTTTTCTGATTTTCTTTTTAAAATACAAAATCAACACTTATTCCGAAAAAGAAAAAACAAATCCGGAAAAAATATTTTTCCGAATTTTTTTTACTTTTTTCGGAATAAGTGTTAATTTTGTATTTTTTTTAAAAAATTCGGAAAAATAATTTTGCCATGTTGGATTGGTTAGGTGGACTGTCATGTAAGCAAATCTAACCCAGTTGGACTGTCATGTCACCTTCAATGGCAAGACTAACAGATTAAGGGCATTTGTGATCCAAAATATAGACGGGAGGAATATTTTTAATATAAAAAACAAACGAATGGCATTTTTGAACTATTTCAAATAGTTCAAGAGCATTCTTTTTACCCTTTTTCCGTATTAGAAAACTCTTTTCTGTCTTCTACCTCGGGAATGCAACCATGATCGAAACTCGTTAGATTTTTGTGTGATATTTTTTATTTGCTTTATGTGTCATTATATGATAGTTTAATTTGCGATCTTCCTCGACCCATATTATGTTAAAGGTTTTGCATTACAAGGGTCAAAACACACAAATAGATGTAAATTTGAACATATTATCTTCTTTTTTTTCTTTAAAAAAAATCATATTTACAAACTACTTAAAGGCACTCAAACAATAAATCACAATACTTAGTAATTTAAAATATATTCTGAGAGGAGTATATAAAGGACAAAGTCAGCGTTCTTGCTTTGGCATGAAGAATGATAATGTTATTTGAAGATATCATTTTGCCGGTGAAGATTGCTTCAAACGATTGAAAACTTTAAAATACATGAAATATTACTACAATGTTTTCAACATTTTGGATGGGATCTAAGTCCATTTATGTGAGTCTAATTTAAGAAAATAGGAAAAACACATCAAATTCTCCTTGAACTTGTCCCGAAAACTGGATTGAACAGTTAAACTAAATGGGCAGTCTCATAATATGAGGTGCTTAGCACGCACGCCACATCATCGCCATGTCAGTGCCACATCAGAAAGCAGAATTTATATGTACTAAGTCATCTTTCTCGGGCAAGACTTCACGATTGTGTTTCAAAGTTAAAATGCATGAAAAGAAGGATTTCTTTCTTCTCTCTCTTAATCTTCAACCTCTATGATTGGAGCCTGTTCTTCCTTCTCTTTTATGTTATTTCGAGGGAGTGTTGCTGAATTTTGTTGGGTCCAATTTGTGGAGTCTATATAAATTTGGGGCTATTTGGCGAAGGATTTTGGGTGGTTTCGAGTTGATTTTTTTGGAGTAATATGTTGTTGCACTATATGTGAGGAAGGATAAGGGGATGATGAAGAAGGAGAAAGAAGAGGGTGCCCATCTTCTTCTTTTTTGTTATTTATGCGCCTATAATTTTTATTATTTTTATTTTTTGCCACATTAGCTGTTAGGGAGAAAATAATTCACCCAAATGTGTCTAGTGAGTAAGGAAACACCCATTTAATTTAAGTGTTTAACTCAGTTTTTGGGAACAAGTTTGGGGGTTATGTATTTTCCCAACTGGCATGCAGGGGTTACTAGTAAAGATATTCAAAATTATGAACCATTTGGTAATCTAATATAGAACCTGTAAATCTTAAAAATTGCTTATGAAAAAAGTGTTCATTTAAGTAATTTAACACATCAAAGGGAAAGAGAAATAAAAAAGAAATGTTCACTTCCAATCACCAGGATCGTAATTCAATGAGACGCCCAATCTTTTAATACTATTTAGTGCAAATTTAAATTAGTACATAGTTAGAATTATAACAAACTAATTAAAAAGGAGTCCCATTTAGGGCATGCACTCAATCAAGTTAGTAGCATCACCTGGGGGCGGATCTATCATATAATCTATGAGTTTACGTAAATTCAGTAGCTTTTGCATATATATACCGTCAAACTAGTATTATTGTATGCTAACTTGAGATCGTTGTATGCTGGCTGGAAGGGACAATCCGAGAAATCTGGGCCGGTCCTTCTTGAGCCTCGATCACCGGGAGGAGACGCACGTGCCGGTGACTCGAAGCTAGTAGTAAACCAAATGCAAGGGAATTATGTGGTAAGAGAGACGTGAATGCAACAGTACCCGAAAAAAGTAGCATCTTAAACCTCTTTGGCATCAACTCTGGAGCCGCACTTGATTTAAACGGCAACTGTGTATACTTCTTGGAATCCGGTCCATTTAACACCGGGCGACGCTCCAGGGATCTGATCTATCCGAGCGACCATGCCTTCGCGAACGCGAAGGCCAAGCCTCCAGTCCCAGTTTCTTTTTCGCGAACGCGTCCTCTATGTCGCGTATGCGGAGCACCACTGCTACTTTTGTACAATATGATTTCTTCTGTATATTAAACAAATGTGTTTTGAATGTGCGGCTAAGAAATCTAATATTTTTAGACATATATTATAATTGAAGCAAAATAACGTCCAATGCAAAAAGAAAAAAGCAGGGCCACGAAAGGCATGAACTAAAGTTCAATGTTTAACATATTAGACTTTCGTATACCGGGCCTAACTAAAGTAAATCATCGCTTTACAAACAATAGTAAATAATATTGTATTTTAAAGTGAGTTTACAATAGTGGTACAATTACAGTTGACCGAGCATGACTCGTGACAGGAAGGGGAGGAGGTCTATGATTAAAATAGTAGGTTAGGTAGTCTGGATTATTCATACCGATAGTGTTAGTACGTACTCACGCATTTGGTCTGTAGTAGGTTTTTTCTTTTTTTTCTGCTTCTGCATGATTTTTCGGTGTTGTCCCGTATTGTTTCTTGTTATTATTGTGGTACCTATGCTTGTCTGAGCCGACGGTCTATTGGAAACAATCTCCCTACCTCCACAAAGGTATGAGTAAGTTATGCGTACGCACTACCCTCCCCAGACCCACTATGTGAGATTATACCGGGTATGTTGTTGTTTTGTAAAGTGAGTTTACAACTTTAATCACATAAAGTTGTGATTCGAAATATTTAAGTAGTTTCATTCTTCCTCCTATATTATGTCAAAAACGCTATTGATGACCTGATTTGAATTATATATTATATTAATTTTATTTTAAGGAATTGATTATTAAATTTCCTAGTGTGTACATATTCAACCGTGTAAGCAATTGAAAATTTATTATTTTCAATACGTATTTTTCGTGCAACGCTCGGACAAATAGACTAGTAATAAAAAAAAGCGTATAATCAAGCAGCCTATTCATAGTTCTTAGTTATAATATCAGTCAATTAACGCCATCAAAAAATCGGATTTAGGATTTAAATTTTATGGGTTCAGATTCAAAATTGTACTACATTATGGGTTCAAAACCCGGCCGATCGTTTTTCTGTATTTGAACCCCGTTTCCCTATTTGATGCTTCTTATATGTTTGATTGTTGTTTTTATGACTTGCATGGATAATTGATTTGGTTCTGAGAATGTGCTGGAGTGAATTGGAACACTTAGTTCTTTGGGTGGAAGTTTAAGTAATAAGAGTAGACCAATTTTTTTTTTTTGTGTGTAAACAGCCTCGAATTGGTGATTTGATGAATCCAATAGGTTTATATGGTGATCTTGGACTTAGGCGTATGTCTGAATTTGAATTTGGAGGTTCCTAGGATGTTTTTGGCAAGTTTGTCCATGAATCCGACATTTTCTTTTAAAAAGTGTTTGTCCGTAAAAATTTATAAGTTTTTGAAGATTATTTCGAAAATATTTTTCAAAATCTTTTTAAGTTTTCTGGAATTTTCTTTTCCCACTCACAATACTGTAATATTTTTTCAAGTGTAACATATGTCAAAACACAATTTCAAATTCTAATATTTTTTAACTTAATTCTAAATACTTAATCTTTTCAAGATTCATAATTTTTATGTTCAAATGCTACTTATTTTGGATTCGAATTCTAAAGGACCTGTATGTCCATAGAAAAAAATTCCTTTTTTTCAATTTTTTTTTTCAAAAATGTATTCGTCCATAAAATTTTGTAAGTTTTTGAAAAAATTTCATAAATGAGTTTTTCAAAAACCACTTTTTCAAAATTTTTTATTTCCTTACTTACAAAACTATAATATTTTTTCAAGTGAAATGCATGTCCAAATATAATTTTAAATACTAATTTTTACTTTTTTTTCTTCTAAAATTACAATTTTTATGTGCAAACGCCTAATAAGTTATTTTGGATTGGAATTCTAAAACTGGAAAAAAATAAAGGAAAAAACACTGGTAAACTCACAGCTCAATCTATCCTACTTTCTCCCTCCACTCTGCTCTTCATTGCTTCCTTTTTCATGGTTCTGCAATTAATATGCCAACCTTTTTTCCTTTCCCATTTCTTGGATCTCTACTTCTTATTGTTCTCCTTTCTTTCTGAAAAAAAGACTAAAAAGTCGAGACTACATTGTTGATCTCAACTATCAGTAATCTTGAATTTCTGCAAAACCAAGTTAAAAGGTACTATCATACCCATATTTTCTCTATGTTTCTTGACTTTTAAAGCTTTCAAAACCTCCTCTTTTTCTTTTTTGGTAAATAAAAAAGGATAATTTAGGTTTAAAAATCTCATCTTTTTCCTGAACATCCACCTTTTTGCCTTTTTTTTTTTCTCTTTTATATCCTCTACTTTCCAGTTTTTACAATTTGAGTGTCTATGTTACTGCTTTTTCTTTAGTTTGTATCTGATCTAAAAAGGTTGAATGTTGGAATTTGTGCTCACAATTTTTCTTTCTTTTGTAACATTTTTATTTCTGCTAGCTTTTTTATTTTCCATTTTTGGTAATTGAGCATTTGAGCTATATATATGCCTGTTAAGTATTTTTTTTTTTTAGTATAACCATTTAGTATTTGAGCTTACTAGCTCGACTAATTCAGATTCGCATTGACGGACTTATGCAATAGGTAGTGGGGTCACCGGCACCCATAAAGTTCAGCAAAAGTTCCATATATACACGTATATATTTTTAGAAAATAGTGATGTATTAATAGTAGACACCCTATATACAAAACAGATTTTGGTTGAATCAAAATGTGCACCCGCAACCTTCAAATCCTGGGTTTGCCTCTACGCGTTAGGTCCCTAAAAGGGGTGTTTCTATTATTTTAAGTTTGGAAAATAACATACTTATCAGATTTGTGAATTGTAAGAAATTTTGATTTGTGAATGACTAAAACAAATGTTTGAAAAAAGATGAAGCTTTAACAAAATATGGGGCTAAAACAATTGTTTGATAGTATGTCTTTATTGAACACTGAGAGTACATAAAAGTCTATCAATTTGATTTGTATAATTGAGATTCCCATGGAAGGAAACAGCTTAAGACAGTCCAGTAATTATATTATATTTCATAGCTCACATGCAAAAGTCCTTTAAACTATGTGCCGGTCAATTAGTCCAGTTTCATGGCTTGCTGGCATTTCCATCTTCTTATGTACTTTGAAATAAAAAATTGCATTAATTAATCTTTACTTCTTTTGTATAGCTGGTTTATTAGTTGACTGAATTGACATTTGACCAAGGAAGAAAGAGAACTTAATTATTTGCATTAAGCCCCAAAAAACACCTTTTTGCTGTGCTGGAATCTTGTCATTTCAACATTGTTTTGCTTAGTTGACCATAAATCTCAGCTTTGTTGTCAATCAGATGATCACTTTGTGAGTCTGAGCAAAATGGGAGGTTGTGTCTCGAGTAGCAGCTCGAGTACTTGTAGTAGTAGGAGCAATGGAGAAAAAGTTTCACATGAATGTTTGGGAATAAGCATGTTCGGTCGAAAGAGGATTAGAAGAAGTCTTTCTGATCCTACTGCTGCATTGCAGCATCTGAGTTCGATTCCTAATCGGATCTTTACGAATGGCAAGAGCCGGACTTCTTGCATATTCACGCAACAGGGACGTAAAGGCGTAAACCAGGACGCAATGATCGTGTGGGAGGTAAGTCGTGTTTTTACGCCTAGAACTGTCATTGGCATCTTTCAAAATCTGATATCTTATGTGAATGTACTTGTGTAGGATTTCATGGCGGAAGATGTGACTTTTTGCGGTGTATTTGATGGCCATGGTCCACATGGCCATCTTGTTGCTCGCAAAGTAAGGGATGCTCTGCCCCTGAAGCTAAAATCTCTCTTGCAGTCATTTGAATCAAATCGCAATGAGAATCCACAAGTGGAAGCTGTGGATCCTGATAAGGATCAAGTGACGTCGGATAAAGTGGATACTCAGTGGAGAGAAGCATTCCTTCAATCTTACAAGGCAATGGACAAAGAATTGAGGTCCCAACCTAACTTAGATTGCTTTTGCAGCGGCAGCACTGCTGTTACTCTAATAAAACAGGTAAGATGAGTCACATTTGTCATTATTTTCCTCATGTTATTTCTGTCATTTTGTTTTCTTTAATTCTAACCTTATTTTTGTTCTTTCCTTTTTTAAGGGTTCAAACCTTTATATGGGCTATATTGGTGATTCTCGAGCAATCTTGGCGTCAAAGGATGAGAATGATTCCATGGTAGCAGTCCAGTTGACTGTTGATCTGAAACCCGATTTACCTAGTATGTCTCTTTTATAGCGAATTTTTCAATCATTTCTTGAATTCCTATTAGATAATCTAGTATTTCTGGTGGGGCGGCAGAGGAAGCTGAGAGGATAAAACAGTGTAAAGGTCGGGTTTTTGCATTGCAAGATGAGCCCGAGGTGCACAGAGTTTGGTTGCCATATGATAATGCCCCTGGATTAGCAATGGCTCGCGCATTTGGCGATTTTTGTGTTAAGGAATATGGGGTAATTTCTATGCCAGAATTTTCTCACCGGGTTCTTACAGAGAGGGACCAGTTCATTGTTCTTGCTTCTGATGGGGTATGTTATGCTATCTGAATCTCTTTTTCATTTGTTAGCTTAATCATTTTTCGGAAGTGTTGAAGCCAGCCTGAATGATATTTGTTAAGTTGTAAGTATATGAGAATAAAGCTTCCCTTATAAAAAAAAAAAAAGAAGTCGATAAAGCCTCAATGAGAATTCCGTAACAGATTGATCCTTTTGGCTGACTCTAATGCTAGTATTATGGTAAAAGTTACAACCTTGAACGTCCTAGTAAAATCTTTTTTGGCATGGTTGAATTGGTGTTAAATATAATTAATAATATGTTTCTCTGGGTCTATGTATGTGTTTCATAAGTTAAATGGCGTGATGTAATGTAACTTAGGAAAAAGGGCAAATTGTTGAATGATGCATTATATAGTTGAAATTTCGCTCTCTTCTAGTTTTGTAATTGCGCAATTAAATCCTCTATATGGCCACCTATTGCAGTTTCCTGTGTCAATTGCTTAGATTTTGGAGATTACATAAATTAACAATAATCTACCAAAGTAAGTTCCAAGCATTGTTATTGATGGGAAACTACATAGGCAAGCATTTGGTGTTGTTTTCACTGGCGAAATATTATGAATAGGTGGGAAGTAGGTTTATTCTTAAGTACATGAGAAAGGTATTAGGTCTGGCTATTTGGTAGGTTGTCTGTCATGTAGCTTTCTGGTTTTGGGGGAAGAAAGGGACATTTACATTGTCATGGATCTGGAAAGTTCAACAATTAGGTTTTACGTCTGTACCTAGGAGGAACGGATTCGATTAAGTGTGAATCCGATGTGCCAAGACTCTTCATAGGCAAAGTAGCTATCATTTTAGCATTGGAAAAAAGGTATTAGCTCATCTACTTTAGTAGGTTCAATATTCTATAGCTTTTGGTGTTGAAGAAAGAAAAAACATACTGGTGATATGTGTACATTTGTACCTAGGAGGCGAATTTGATTAGTATTATGAATCAGATGTGCAAAGTCTACTCATCGGCAAAGTAGCTATTGTTTTTAGTATTTTGAAAAGTTATTAGCTCATCTATTTTAGTAGGTTGTAAATTCCTTTGCTTTCGGTGTTGAAGAAAGAAAATGGAGACGGGTGATATTTGAAGTGTCAGCTTCGACAGCAGTTATTTAATTTTTGAAGCGGTAGCTTTAACAACAGTTATTTACATGCAATCCTCGGAAGGACCTGCGATTAGTTTGGTATTGGACTTCTGGAAGATTCAAATACTACTATTTTGATGAATGTGACTTTCCTGTATCCTGCATTGACTTAGATGAATTGGAACTATATAATCAAATATTATATGTGCTTGTGTGTGCTCGCATAAGTACATGCAATATGTTAAATGGAGCAATATATTATGATATGGAAAAAAAAGAGCGAATTGAAAAATGACGCATTATAACTCTGAAAGTTCAATTTCCTTTTCATTTCTTAATTATACAAATAAACAGAAAAATGATCCTCTGTATACGATCGCCTACCCCAGCTTCCTATTTCAATTGCTAAGACTTTGGATATTATATACCCGTTAACAATGATCTATCAAAGCTACTTTGAAGCATCAACTGTTGATTGCTACCTACATAACAAAGACACTTGGCCATCATTCTCACTCGTGAATTAATACGATTGGTGGGAAGTAGCTTTTGTTTGTTTGTATGGTAAAGATATTTGGTCAGACCATCATGGTTGTTTGTCTATCATTATGTTGTCTTAGAATCTTGTAGGTTTAACAACAGGTGTTTACATCTGTACCTCGGAGGAAAAAGATTTTGAATAGTTTCTTGAATCAGATGTGCCAAGAGTCCTCATAAGCAAACTATCCATTTAGTATTTCAAATAGATATTACCTCAGCTACTTGTAAAAAAGTAAGAAAACATGTATTAGCTCATCTACGTTAGTAGGTTTGTCTAGAAAATGGAGATTGTTGATCTTTGAAGGGTGGTTTGCGCTTTAGCAGACAACCCTAAACGGTCTCTAGCAGTTCTTTGACCGCTGAGCAGTTTAGCCTAAATGAATGCAACCAAATGTTTCTACCCGTGTGAAGGAATCATATAATGTATTTTGCTTAAATGTTAAAAACCTTTGTACCTTCTGATCTACCTTTTGGTATTTGATGGAGTCTCTATTTACCTGCCCATCATACTTTTTGCTAGAAAAATCACGACCTAGAAGTGGATGCATTCGTTTGTAATTAGTTATGGAATAAAATTTATTGATTCTTTTCATGAGTTTGTTTTGTTTGTTCATACAACTGCAAAATCCTTGATATGTTCCATTCACATTTGAAATTAATTTAATTGTGCCTTTGAGACCAATGCCTACTTTCTGCATCTGCAGTCTTTCTATTATAGTCGATCCTAAAAATCAATAACTTTGTTTTAATACTTAACTAATGCTACAAAGTGAATCTAACTTGAAACAATTTTGGGTGCCACGTCTTCATAGCATGACTGAGGGCTCAAGACTTCTGGCCGACAATGTTCTATCAGCCACCTCTTTGGGAAAGAAAATGAAAAAACATTTAATTGCAAAAGCAAAAATCCTACTGTACTATTTATCTTTGTTTGGTTGTCTGCAGCACCCTTTCCTTCTTTTCCACAGTGCTCCTATGCATTTGAAGCTTACTCTTGAAAAAAGAATGTTAGCTTAAATGTTAATTAGCTATAAGTGATTGACTAAATTATAATCTGAAGCAGTGTTATCAAAGGCGAGAAGCGCAAAAAAACTCTAGGTTCGCTAGGGTTTTAAACGCAAAGCGCAATAATGTGTGGATTTTATTGAAGAAAGGCGCAAATGGAAAAAAATAATACAAATATGTATGTGCAGTTCAAGACTAATAATTATAGGCATGAATAACAAATAAAGGACAAAGAAATTAAAAAAAAACAATGTAGTGAAATATCAATTGTTTAGCAAGGAAAGTATGCCTTAGAGCCTTGATGATGACACTGAAGCACCTCCTAAGCGAGGCGAAGCGTTTAACATGCTTTGCGTCTCGCTTCAGGCCTTAAGCGCACTTAAAGTGAGCCTTTGACAACACTGATCTGAAGCACTATTCCATGCACTCGAAATACATTGCACTTGAACTTTACAAATTTTTGTTGCTGGAAGCGAGTGTAGGACATAAAACTTTTTTGGTTTTTGAGATAATGGGGTGCTTGGCATGTAAAGTAGTTTTGGTTTCAGAAACCACAATAACATTGTTTTTTTCCCAAAAAGCAAACGAAACACCAATCCTTTTGTTTCATAGTATCCCGCAAACCTTTGGTGTTATCATCTTTACTCTTACTTTTTCTGAGCTACCTTTTCTTCCCCGGGTATCATGTTCAATAGTTATTTTTCTGAAACATTCTCCTTCAGTTTAAAAACTTTGATGTTTCTCCCTAAATAGATCAAGGGAATCCATTGGACCTTTAGAATGGGTTTCCTGATTCTAATAAAAGGGAGAAATCATGCTTCGAGGGCTTTGGTCTAGTGGAAAAACTGTAAGAGTGCAACACATGATATGTGGGTTAGGCGGGTTCGAACCTTGTCCCAGACAAAAACCTGGTATTTAAGCGTAGAAGAGTAGAGGTGTGCGCGCATTATATACCGAGTTTCGAACCGTGCCCCACTAGCCCTCGGAGATTTTTCGGTAATCAAAAAATAAATAAATGGGAGAAATCATCTACAAATCGTGCTAGTGATATCAAATATATAACAGCTCTCAGGCTTCAACGCAGTATTATTTGAGAAATATAACTGGAAACTTTATATTGGTAGAGTAGTTTTTGACAGGATATCTCTCCTTATAAGATGAGTTCACTCTTCTGCTCCATTAAGCAAGATCTTGTTTTTCTATACTGATAATTCAAAGAAAGAAACTTGCAAGGCTATAATTGTAAGTTAGGTAGATGCTGTATGACTGTATCATGACTACTGTTTTAAGTTGAATATCTTCTCAATTGCAGGTTTGGGATGTATTGAGTAATGAAGAAGTTGTTGATATAGTGTCATCAGCTCCTACACGGTCGTCAGCTGCCAGAATCCTAGTCGACTCTGCTGCTCGTGAATGGAAAACCAAATATCCAACTTCAAAAATGGATGATTGTGCTGTTGTTTGCTTATTCTTGGACGGACATATGGACATGGAATCCGACAATGAGGAACAATGCTTCTCTTCTGCTACTCTTCAGCGTAACCATTCTGATAACGCAGCCGAATCAGATGATGGGCACAGCTCCGAGCCATCTCTACAGAGAAATTTCACTGTTAGATCAGGTGAAGAGAATGATGCTTATAAACGAGTAGTAGCCGAAGCAGAAGCAAATCAAGAAACCGTAGTAACAGAAGATCAGAAATGGTCAGGGTTAGAAGGTGTTACTCGAGTAAACTCTCTGGTTCAGCTTCCAAGATTTTCAGAAGAACGTCCAGGACCTTAACCTTGTTATTCAATGATGATTTGTTATGATTCACATTCTTTCATCTCAAAGTTGAAATAGAGAGTGGCATTATTGCCATCCTCTATATCTTGTGCAAATATATTTTTTCTGTAGCATTAGACCGTGTATACGTCCACCCTTCCCCTAATCTCGCACTGATAGAGTGCACTTTCATGCGCGGGGTAAGCCTTTTATCTTTATCCTGTTTATGTTACATTTTCGGGTTAATTTGGTTCGTTCAGCAAGTTAAATTGGCATTCATATGAATTGTAAATTATTAGGATGTTCCCTTCAAAGGCATGACAATTGTTGCAACTTATGTTATGTATGCTCTCTATCTGATGAGAGTTTAGCCTGTGATTTATGATCTAAATTGCATTTAGACAGTTCTTCAGAAATTATATTGTCTAGAGTTATCTGAATAATCATTTGTGTTTGGATAATTGCTTTACAAAATATGTTAGGAATAGCTCTGCATGTGCGGAAGTACATGATTATTTGTTGTCTATATTACGTGCTACTTGCTTCCGCTGCACAGGAAAAAGTAGCAAGTGGTTAAAGCAGGTGCATAAGTAAAATTAGTACACACTGATAAAAATGGCTATTTTGTCGAGAATAACGAATGAATGGATGCAGGCTTTGGCCATGCGCGTGTATGTATATGTATCATGTACGTACGTACATACACATAATTTTTAAGGAATATATTTTTTGGAAAAAAATGTCACTTACTGGCTTAAGTACTAGTCTGCCTCTATAATGTTATGTCTTATTACAGAAGAAAATTAGAAACAAACCCTGATCAGCAGCTATTTTTCAGTGTTATCAAAGGCGCGCTTAAACCCTAAAGCGAGGCTTAAAACATGTTGAGCATTTCGCTTCGCTTAGCGAGCGCTTCAGCGTTGTCATCAAGGCTCTAAGTTATACTTTTCTTTATCAATGAGCGTAATCCTAAAGAGGCGACACTAAGCAATTGATACTTTACTTTTATCGTAAATTTTCTTCAATTTCTTTGTCCTTATATTTAATATTCATGCTTATTGATATTAGTCTTGGACTACACACATATTTGTAGTCTTTCTCCATTTGTGCCTTTCTTCATTAAAGCCCACACTTTATTTGCACTTTGCACTTAAAGGTCTAATAAACCTTAGAGCTTTTTTGCGCTTTCGCCTTTGATAACACTGATTTTTCAACACATATAGATAACAACTGTTGTCACTATCAACGTGAACAAAATCTTGATTCGCATGATTTTAGATTTCCCACCAGCCAAGGTAATACTAGCAATTGTGAATTAAGTTTCAAAATTTTGGAGCCATATTACAGTAAATGAGTAGTCAAGTACACCAAGAAATCTACTGGAATATCTATGTATGAGGAATTTTTATGTCATTTGTGTTGCACACCGACAAATTTGAGACACCACCAGTGTGATAACTTCATTCCTCTCCAAATCTCACTGGCCCAAAATGTGGAGAAAACAAACTCTAAATTGGAGTCAAACAATTGAAGTTCTCAAACTTACAGCTGCTCCTGATCTGGAGACGAGCTTACAATCGCCTGAAAATTAAGACGTATTTACAGGTCAAGAAGAATAATCCACAAGAAAAATGGATAATTTCAGGCTAAGCATTTTCAGTCAGAAACAACTACACGAATAAAACTGGAACATGCTTACAGTTCCTAACATATCAAAGTAAATATAAGGTATAAATTTCAAAAGAAAAGCAGCAGCATACACCAAAATCCATTTCAAAGTAAGGGAGCAGTATATTTTGAACGGTGTCACCAATAAAGTACCATAAACTTTTGATGAAACTAGACAAACGATATAATATTGTCACATCACTCCAAAAATGTAACCTAGCCGACAAGTTAGCCAAAGGCTTCATTGTGCATACAAACGAACAACTCAGTAACATCATGTCCGTACTTCAATCAGTAAGCAGTGGATATAATAAATAACATCAGCTAACACATGATGCTATCATGTTAGGATATTACAAGTTCAATATGCTTATAGATATCAACCAGCTTAAGTCAAACACACTAGACCTTGGATCCAGGAATACAATATTGCTCCATATTGGCCAATCTTTCCCAAGCCTTTTGTTCCAGTTTTGGCATACAAAATCATAAAGTACTACATATTTACTTTCGAATACAAAACCTGCAAAAACTACAGCAGTGTCAAGGACATATTGTTGTCTTATCTAGTAGCATTCTCAACTCTAGGTAATATAGATGTCCATGACTTCTGCATTTGGCATTACCATGATCACTATCCAGGAAAAAAACTCTTTTTACCCTCACTTTCTAACTTGCCTAAATGATAACTATCAACCTGGCACCAGTCACTAATCAATTCAATAAACATGCAAATAGAACCTTCATTCCATGATCTCCAATCACACCAAAGTAACCATTTGTAGCAACTACTGCTTCAAAATCCTACATTTAACAAATTGAGATTGAAAGTTTTTTAACGTTTTGATGTTTGGAAGTGCAACAAGGTTAAAAGTAAGAGTTCCAAGAAAAGCAAGTTCCTGATTGTGCTTGACTTTCTTTTTCCAAGTATAATGTTGCCGATTTAATTGTAAAGAACCTGTGTTTTAGTATTTTAGACTGCTCGTGGAGAAGAGAAAATGGTGTGGAACAGCAATCTAGGAGAAGGTGGTGATGATCGTTTTGTATAATGGAGAAGATTATAACTTATATCAAAAGGTGATGATAATGACGATGAAGACTATATCAGCAGCAATGAAGAAGAAGAAGATGCCGGATTGCAGGTGGGAGGAGGACCAGGCAGTAAAGTAAATGTTGCTTGTGGAAAAGACAGTGGTAATGCAAAAGATGACAAGTTCAGATGCAGAGCGAGAATGAAACGAGGGAGCAGAGAGAGATCAGTGATATAATGGATAATATGGTGGGTGCAATAGTGTAGATTGACGATAATTGTGATAAGCAATCTCTGATGATGACAATCGGACATGGACAACGGCGATATGTGATAATTGATGTGTTTGGAAATGATCTTCAAGAAGATTTAGAAGACAGGAATTACTTTGTTCTTTTTTTTCTTCTTTGACTATATTATCGGATTTGAAGGAAATTAGTAGCTTTTTGCATAAATCCGTCGTATTCAATTTTTTTCTTATTCATCAAACCAAAGTTAACACAAGGTATTTGCACATCGTATTAAAAAAACATCATGAAGCATCATCACTTTTTGGAATTTATCAGCTCCTTAGTCCTATAATAGTTTTTTTTTCCCTTTATTCTTGAGCTGATACTTCCCTCATTTTGAGTCTTTTCATCTATATAAGCAACTAAATGCCATATGGAAAGATGATTACTCTGTAAAAAGTACTCCCTCCGTCCCAATTTATATGACATTCTTTCCTTTTTAGTCGGTCCCAAAAAGAATGACATCTTTGCATAAACAATTCAACTTTAAATTTTTTCTTTTACCCTTGATGAGATGATTTCTAGTCACACAAATTTTTATGGCTTGTTTTAAATCACAAGTTTCAAAACATTTCTTTTATATTTTAAACTCCGTGCTCCGTCAAACACCTTCACAGAAATTGGGACGAAGGGAGTAAGTGTTTTAGAAAGCTTGGTTAAGGTTAGCTACATTAGGTTCTCATTAGAACTGCTCACTCAACCTAACAAGTTAGTGCTCTCAAATGTATCATACTATTCACAACAAGGATGTCATAAGAGCAATAAACTGTGATAAGGCATTCAGCATAACCGCTACCAACTGTTAGGGTAAAACGGCCCAAAGATACTTTTAACATGGTGTGATATTGTCCGCTTTGGGCCAAGTGAATTTGTTCACACACTCCCAACACCAAGGCAAACAATACAAGTATAACCACTGTGCACAGTGCTTTAGCAACAACGGGTAACTTGCTAAATTTTCTTCCTAAGAAAGCAATTAGAACAACTTTTACAAGATTTTTAGGACAGGATACAAAATTCATAAGCTACATCAGATTAGGGTTTCTTCGACGTATTCTTCTTTTATACGCGTTCTCCTCTTTTTTCTCAATCAAATTTATTTACCTATCAAAGAAAAATTATAAACTTTGATATTTGGACCTGAGAGTTCAATATTAGACTGAATAGCCTGGAAACATCCCCAACAAAAAAATATAACTAAACACATATACATAAATATTTGATCATTAACAAGTTTATGTCAATTAACCAGGAACCAGGAAGTTCCTCCGTGGCCGAAACTACTTACATCATGTAGCTGCAAAAGTGTATAAATTTGTATAGTTTTTGTATATAGCATATATAAATGTATATATATATAAAAAAAAATATACATTTTTTGGCTATTATTTTGAGAGCGGCTATACAATGTCAATTTCCCAATATAGAAATAGCTTTGTAGACCAGCCCAATTTCAGCTCCAAACTTCCAACACTTTTTCTTAGTCAATATTTTATAAATTAAAAGATCCATCTAAACCAAATGCTTGCATAAGTAAAAATATATTCAACAGCTTACAACACATTATCACTTGAAAACCTCCATGTAACAAAAAAATTCAAATTTTCAAACGAGCATAAAAGTTAATAATGGATAAAAATAGGAAAAGAAATTAAGATGGAATTTAACAAAAAGGGTAGCAAGAAATCACCTGGGCTGGATCAAATTCCGGCCATTTTGACCAGGAAGAAGCAGAGGAAACATAAGAATATGAAGAGGTAAAGATAATCTACAATCACAAATAATTTGGTGGATCCGTAATTCCTATTTGCCTTCTTCTTTGATGTGTCTTCCATTGATTCCAGCTTCGCCATTAATAATACAATCAGAAGAGCAAATCGAAAATTTCAAAGGCAATGTAGCAATAGATCTTATTCTGTTGGGAAGATATATGAAGAGAAAATAATGTGTTCTTTTACATAAATTTTACTCCTAAGTAAATATTTTTATTATCTCAGCTTAGTCTTAGAGCTTGTTTGAATGGTGTATGGTTTGACCGTTGTTTCGTGATATTACGCACCAATAATATGAAAAATAAACTTGTAATATTATAAAAAAAATTATGATTCGGAGTAAAATTATTATATAAAAATATAGGGTAAATGATAAAATAAAATTATTTAATAATAAAAGGGTGAGATGAGAGAAAAATATAAGATAACAACGCAATCACACCAAATCGGTCGTTACATAAAGTGTCACATTTCGTCGTTACGTAACGACGAATTTAACGATACAATACAATAAAATTTAACTAACAGCCAAAACAAACATAATATTTAAAGTAACAATACGATACAATACAGTAGGTAACCACCATCCAAACAATAATAAAGTCACATGATTTATCGGAAGTGGGGATGCTTTTATTTTTATTTTCTTAATATAAAGAAATTACCTTTTTTTTATTGTAAATTAATAGAAAAATAGAAAAGATCCCAGAATAATAGTAACTAAAGGATAAATTTGTTTCGAAAAAAAAATTAAGGGATAAATTCGTGACATTACAGTTTAAATCGTGATCTCTCGTTATCGCAGTATGTTGCATGAAATTAACATTTAGAAATGAAGAATTTATTTTAATGCACATAGGTTAAAAAGAAATCTGCTATAACTGAAAATGAAACAATAAAGGAGTGTAAACAAAATATTAATATAATTAGAGTAACAAGTCTAAGATTGTAGGGTATTTAATCTTTTTCTTTAAGGTATTTAATCTGAATTCCCAAAATTAACTAAACAAAAGTGATAAGGAAATATTATATAAATAGAAAGTGACCCTGTACAACAAATATTTTGTATAAATATTTTATACAATAAAATTGTGTTTCTTTTAAACTGAATTTTATAATTGCGCACACATTGACTATTCCACTAGATATATGCAACCTTCCACCAATAAAGATAACCAATTAACCCGCTCATCAAAGTTTAAACAGATGAGAAGAAGACAGAAAATTTCATCCCTTTGTGTATCTTAAAAGTATACATCATGTATATTTTGGTTGAATTACTTATTCAACTCATAAAGTTACACAATGTTTCTCTGAATAGGTACAAAATATATATATATATATATATATATATATATATATATATATAAACCATCTCCACACACTTCAACTCTTTTTTTCTGATTTTTGCCTTTTATACATCTTCCCCACATTCAACAAGGGGTAGGGGCAAGGAGAGCAAGTAATAATAACTAAATATAGAAGAAGAAAATCATTGTTGGCCATACTAGACACTTTTAATTTCCTAAATAGCTTTTCCATAGGCTGGCCAGTAACCGGTTTATGGATAAGTGCTTTTGGAGTAGTCGGTCTAGCCCTGAATCTACGTGCCTATGACTTCGTTTCTCAGGTTTAATTATAACTTGATCAAAGAACTCGTGAAATCTCTAATGTTGTTCACTTGATTAATCCTGCAATGCAAACACAAGAATAGGGTTTAGTGCTTTAAAACACAGAGATTGAAGAAGGCAGTTTAGTCTGGACTAGTACCTCGGGCAATTTACTCGATGATGAATCAGAGTTAGCTTCCGATGATTCTTCTGATATCCGTGCCTCTGATTTCTTATTCGAATAACTGCAACAATGAATTTCAAGCGTCAGGAAGATACGACTCCTTTTTTATATCGTTTTAGTGTACATATTATGACATGTAGAGACACTTCGCATTGCAAAGTCTCAACAATGGCAGAATTTGAAGGAGTCCATTACTCAAATGGTTACTCAACTATCCGAAATTACATAATAAAGTCATGTTTCTTCTGTTTGTAACAAAAAAGTCACTTAAATATGCTTATAGCATTCAGAAGGTCACTCAACCAAAATCTAAATGTCAGGCATTAGGACAGATAACATAAATGCAAAGGCATGAAAAAGACTGGTCTCGCGTCAACATAATCTCCGACATTTTTTCATATAGAAAATGAGTAACATTGCAGAATTGATGCACCATGCACAATGACAAAGCAAAAATCAGATAGAAAGGATGAAGAAGAATCATGGACTTCTCTATTTTCAGATTCGTGTTTTTTCTCTCATTCTTCCATATCGGATAGCTCATGTACCATAATGTTGATCTCCTCCTGGATGTCCTCACTTCTCTCTGATCCCTTTACTTCTCCGGTTTAAACTCCGTCTTTAGAGCAGAGAAAAAGATGAACTTCCAACTTGAGTTTTTGCCTTTAACTTATATAAGCCATCCATTTGCAGATTGTGCTACAATGTTCGCCACTAATTTCTGCCCACTTTTCTGTCGTAAACTCCCTTTCTCTTTCTTTCAATAAAATCACCATTGCCTCAACTGCCCCGCAGTCTCGGGAACAAAATATAAGCATCCACTGATGGCCAGGAGGTGGGTAGGGCAGACAAAGTTATGATACACTGATCGGTGCAGCACACACACCAGCCTCAACATATTTCTATCTCTTGAGAAGAACCTTAGTAGGATTGTTTATTCACAAGGCAAAGAAGAAACAATTATAATCGTAGTTTAGTGAGACGCCTATCATAATCCGTAGATGATATTGAAAAAATTAACAAGTGACATCTATGGCATGATGTCTTTGCTAGTTTGATCCTTAAAATTGTTAACGAGGAGAATACAAGCAATTTACATGTACTACTGTTGTCCCAGGCTGTACTAAAGCAATTGTAAAATTGAATCAGAAACTCACGTTGAGAGAATAGTAACCCAAACCAGTTCGATACAGTCCACCCAAAGGAGTCTTTGGTCAAGAGGAATAACACCATAAGTTATTAGGTGAGCAAATGGCCAAAGTTTCCACCCTGCCTGAAAAAATTAATAACTGATTTAGTATTTCTCCAAGACATCCAGATGCCAACTTATTTTTCAGAGTATATAAATATAAATCTCTCTGTCTGTCTTATTTTTTATTTTATGACGACGGTCTCCAAACCAACTTATGTACAAAATCTCAGTTTCTTATAATGTATTATCCACACATAAATAAATAAGCCAAACCAAGCAGAGTTCATTAACAAATAAAGAAAGACAGGCATAGACATCTAGTCATCTAGGAGTATACAGAGCCGCAGCAATGTACAGTTCCTAGGAATATAAGCATATATTTTGTCTAAAATGCCTTGGAGCAACGGTAAAGTTATCTCTATCTGAAGTATAGGTCACGGTTTCGAGCCGTGGAAGTAGCCACTAATGCTTGATACTAGGGTAGGCTGTCTACATCACAATCCTAGGGGTGCGGCCCTTCCCCGGACCCTATGTGAATGCAGGATGCTTTTTGCACCAGGCTGTCCTTTACTCTGTATAAAATGTAGTGGAACTAGCGCAATGATCTAAGAGAAGAATAATTCACAAAACATTTAGTGATTCAAGCTTAAGATCAGCTTAAAATGATACACACATAGCATCTTCATAATCTCATTGTTCAGCTGAAATGATACAAATAGCTTCTTCATAATTTTGTCGGTCCGAAACTTCACATTTACAGGGCTTTCACTAATATATTTATACGAAAAGACATTAAGCTCTTTATGCGATCATGATGTCAAAATTCTAGTGGAAATAGAAATAGCTAACTTCAACAGCCGGACTTATGCCACTCAAACATTATCTGCATTAAGGAGAAAACAAAGAGTCGTAACGGTTGATCAGAACAGCTATCCTCATTCAACAGGTAGCATCCTATAGACGGATAGGCCAATGTTAAAATTCTACCCCTCTGGACATATTGCTAGCTAACAAGAAGCCGAAGGCCATCCTAGATCTCAAGAAGAACTGATAAGTATCATCATTCCCAAAATTTCCAGTACCGTATGGCAATACTTACTAAAAGGATATATCGTTAAAAAGAGGCAAATCAAACAGACAACTTGGACTAAATTCTGCTGAATCAGCATAAACAAATTGAAAAATCTTGAGCTAATACGCTGTTGTTCGCGTTACAGCTATATTAAATTTCAGGAAATACATAAGGTACTCGGTGTAAGCACCTTAACAGATCATTAGAAGAATTCCTTACCGTTAACATGGGCCAAAACGTGGTTTTGAGTTCGCCAAAAATATTGGCTGCAGATTCAAGACGCAAGAAACCAAGAACCACATAATAGATACTATTCCAAACTGCTGCCCATATGGTTTGGTCAAAAGCAACTTTAGCAGGAACCACCCACCAGTCGTTGGACGGGAAAAGAGCCTGTTACAGTTGAAACTATTTAGCTTTTAGCATATATGTGAGAGTATGTTTGATCAATCAAAATAAAAGCCACAAGCATCACCTCACAAAATTGGTAATAATAATGGGAAAGTGATCCATGAAGTGAAAATCCAACAAGACCAGACCTAAACATGCGAGTTCGATCGAATTCAAGTAGAGGTTTCCCTTCATAACACTAAGATCCATAAACAACAAAAAATTAGATCCAAAAAGAAGCTCAAAAAATGGTGGAAAACAAATTTAAGAAACAAACAATACTTACTTGAGCAATCCAATCTCCTAGAGAGTAGACAATACCACTAATCGCCATTTTAGCTAAAACAGGATTTGTTTTCAGTGCTTCCTCATATGCAATCCAGTTGTGCTCCGGCGCATATCTTAATATCTCGTAAAAGGTCCATCCCTGAGTACACAATCAAGAAAATTAAAACCATACAAAGTGGAAAAGAAAAAGTAAGTTGCAATTATATGATGCTGAAATGTGTGATCATCTTATCTAAAAGGTTAACTCTTATAGAGAGTTAACTTTTATTTACTCAATTATATGTTCAACGTGCCTTCCACATGGGGGCCTGGTTCTTTTCATGGTATAAGCGCGTGAAAATTATTTTTGATAATGGATGGCAGTGCGACTTGGATCTCAACATGGCTCTTATACCATGTTGAATTTTGTAATTATCTCATCTAAAAGCTTAAACTGTTAGAACTCTTTTCCCCTTATATGCTCTAAAAAAGGGTATGTCAGGTTTTTGAACCCTATGTTGAGTAAGGGTTCCAAACCTTCCAAAAGTGATAGGTATGTGTTGTTTCTTGGCACTCTCTTTCTATATTATGCCAACCTAAAAAGAGCGATGGAAAGTGGATTTCAGGTTCGATAGTCTCGAGAAGGTATTAGCCACCGGTGACCATACTTTCGTAAAAGCACCATTGGGCGGTGGTTCCTCTCCTTCCTCTTGAACCTCGAA